>JAJOOS010019054.1:0-14511 GCA_029582725.1 Solanum chiquidenum
CGGCGGCGTTGGAAAGATAATTCAATTATATATCATATCATAGTTCATGGGACACACAATTCATTTTTTACTAAAAGTTATGACCATCTGAAGTTGACTCATCAACAATTTTCAGCTAACTGGCTGTTGACTCTCATCTACGGTTAGACCTACGGACCGTGGATCGAATGACGGTCCATGCTGGTCCACCGTAATTTGTGTCAGAGGCTGGGAAAAGGAGGTCTCGATCCACGGACACAGACCACGGTCCGTGGTCTGATCTACGGACCGTAGGTCTGTCCGTGGGTTGAAACTTAGTCGATTTTCTGACTGAGTTCTGGGGAGGGGCTGCAGTGGTAAACCACGGACCACCATCACGGACCGTGGTCTGATCTACGGTCCGTGGATGGTGACCATAAGTTGCACCTGCAACTTCTCAAAATCTGCATTTTTGGTCTGTTTTAGATACGGGGTGTTACACATTTCTCCTTTCCTTTCTAAGATTATACATCCTAGTTCAAGAATCTCATATCTTTGTTTTCCTAAAAAGAAACACATCCTATTCGAGTTCTTTATTTTGTGATATTGGGTTTTAAGTTTCAACCGTCAACTCAGGTTAAAACATGCACCAGCGAATGATCCACAAACCGCAAAGAGAGCATCATAATCAATCTCAGAGATAACGCACAGAGAAAGTCGAAGATCAAGAGAAGACTCTAAGAAAAAACATCAAGTAGGGATCTTGTAACTCCTATATTGTAGAGAAGTGGAGTTCTCTAGCTCTTTTCTTTATGTAACTATAGACAGTAGATGATGACAAGCGACAATAAGCAATCTTTTGACCACAATTTCTGATAGTTTCGACTATCAAATTTTCTCGAACTACCTTGACCTGATTTCCTTTCAATCAAGGATATGTAGGCAACGTCTAAAGCAAGGTTCGGTCATCTTTTTCAAAATGGCTTCAACAGAGTTTGAAACAGTAAATAATTAGCCACTTTGTTCGCTTGAAAACTCTTCATGTTTCCAAGCAAAGAGGGGCATGCTGTGAACACCTAATTTTTGACGTGTTTATTTTACTCCTACAATATATAGTAATGTCTTTTCTTATATATCTTTTTTGTAATTTTATATTTTTGGGTTGTTTGTCTTTGTTTGTATTGTTTTATTTAATTGGCCCAAATGACCCAATTTTGATTGAATTGGCCCAAATGACCCAATTTTGATTGAATTGGCCCAAATGACCCAATCAATTTTGACCCGGTCCAATAGAAATGGTCAAGATTGAATCTCAATCATTCATGATATTTTGATCTAAGGGCTCTTATGGTACCCTACCAAAAATACAAAAACTCCAAAAGTCAAATTTTGTATTTTAATTTTATTTTTCTTCTCCCATTGCTTCCATCTACCGCCGGCTAGCCACCGCCATCGCCGCCACTGCCACCGGCGGCCACCACCCTGGCCTGAAAAATCTCCAAAAATTTCACCATTTCTTCCTTTCACCCTCCTCTACACAAATCCGCAAACCATTCATCCTTATCCATAGCCAAACTCCGTAGATCTAAAAAATACCAAACATAAATCTTCACTTTTTTCTTTAGATTTACGAAGTTTCGGTCATCCCCATCCTATACCCTTTACATAAATTTGTAGATCTCTTCAAGGGCTATCCTTTGATATAAATTTTATATCCAAAATCTGTCAATAAATTTTCCGGTGACCCCCATTCACCCGAAAATTTATGTCAATCTTTTCCCCCTCTCATCCTCTATCCAAATCCGTCATTATCACATTTTTTAACCATATAAGTCATTTTGGTGCCGGATTTGTATTTGTTTTGTTAGTGTTTCTTTAAGTTTTATCATGTTGAAGTTTTGTTGTTTTGCTTGAATTTTATTTTTTGAATTTTATTTTATTTTTTATTTTTATTTTTCTTCCTTATTTTTTGTGTTTGATCTTCAAAATAGTTTAGATCTTTGGATTTATTTGTTAGTGGGCTGATTTTATTTTTATTTTTGGGTCTTGGTGAAATGGGTCAACATTTTGGGCCTATTTTAAAAAGTTCATATGACCCATTTAAATATTATTCAATTAATGAATAAAAGAAGTAAAAATTATATAAAGCACATAGTATAATAAACAAATTACTTCCTGTCCCTACTCTTTCATAAATTTCGAAATTCACTTTTTTTTTGTCGCGGATACTTTAATATGCGGCCGGATACTTTAATTAAGAAGTTGTAATTATCAGGTCAGTGCATTAAAAAAGGGATTTTAACAATTTTAAGTGTTAAGTAAAGGATTTAAAAATTAACTGCCACAATTCACACATACGTTTATTGCATCTGCAAATCGTTCAATCTTAAAACACTACTGAACTAAAATTTTGAAATTCAAATTTTGAAATTTTTATTTCTTGTTTTACGAAAAGCTCTGGAAATTCCAACGCTTTTTTTGGTGAAGATTTGTAATGAATATTTCCATCTTGTTAAGGCATTCAGGTATATGGGAAAGTAATGTTAGGTATGAGCGATACAAAATTGATGGCATAGTGGTTGGGGAAAATATTTTGTTCGTTAATCTCAAATCAGCAATTGCAGTAGAATTGAACGTTGATGAATAAAAAAAGAAGGGAGATCAGATACGTTGTAGAAGGTAATTCACGTCCATTGTGTATTCGGAATGATATGGGGATGAAATTGTACATAGAAGTGAAGAAACATGAGGTAGAATTTTGTATGTATCCACTATGCATTGATACATCGGATAGAAGTGATGAAGATATACATAATTTTGATGCAACAACAGGTGAAATTGTGTATGTTGAAGGTGGAAAAAGGGACACAAAGGCTCTAAGCATTGTTGAATAAAAGAATTGTGATTCTTATTACATACCAGAAATGGAGGTGGAAAATTATATATCAGATACAAATGTTTCTAATGTGGAAGTGAAGCAATTGTACAAGGATAAGGCAACTCTAATGGCTGTTATGGAAAAATATAAAATTAAGCATAGCTTCAATTTTAGAGTTAAGAGATCTGATAGCAAAAGGTATGTGATACTTCAATCTTATAAAATTCTTGATTTTTTAAGATTTATTTGATATCATGTTGATCATGATACACAAATAACGTGTGTATGGTGCAATAGTAGTTGTTAGGTATCATAAGGGTTTTGAGTTACTTCTGCTTGATGCTTTAATAATTAAGAAGGATTATTGAAATACTGTTAATAATTGAATTTTGAATGTGTTATCTGATTTGTATATCAAATATATAAAATGAGTCGTCATTGAACTATGTGCAGATTACAATTTAACTAAAATTCTTTGTAATAATGTATGTTGTACTGTTATTTTATTTATAATATTATGAATTGATACATTAAACCTGATGAAATAACAACTTTATATCGTATAAATGCAGCTAAGTATTAGTATGTCATTCAGATGCTTGTTGTTGGGAATTGAAGGCGTCCGTTAGGAAAAATACGGACATATTCAAAGTGAGATACTTCAATAGTGAACATACCTGCCCATTGAGGGATAGGGTACTAAGTAAGGTACAAGCTACTATTGGGTTTCTTAGTGGTGTGACAGCTCCAAAGTTAGTGAATCATAAAAGAAAACATACTCCAAACGATATAATTGTGGATGTTAGGGCACTATATGGAGTTGAAATTTCTTACCAACAAGCATGGCGTGCAAAAGAATGTGCATTGGAGATGATTAGGGGTAAACCTGCAGACGGATACAAATAGATGCCAAAATACATATATATGCTGAACACTGTGTATTCAAATTCATATATACGTATGCACAAGTAAAAAAAAAATGAGTTTATGTATCTCTTCATACCATTAAGGCCAATGATGAGAGGGTTTGAGTTATGTAGGCCTGCTGTTGTTGTTGATGCTTCACATCTTAGCAGATCTTATCGAGGGACATTTGTATCGGCAAGTACACTCGATGAGGCAGGTATGACATGTTGTTTATTAATTTAATTTTTCAAGATAGTAATATAATATCCTGGAACACTCATGTATAAAGAATTATAATGTTATGTGTTTCAATCTGAAAGTTGTATATTGCTGTTAGCTTATGGAATTGTAGACACGAAAAATGATTGTTCATGGACCTGGTTCTTCCAACACTTTAAAAATGTATTTGGTGATAAAGAACAAATGTGTGTTGTATCAGATCGAAATGAAAGCATATTGAAGAGTGTAAGTATTGTTTATCCAAATGTTTCTCATTTCGCATGCATATGGCACCTCTGGAAAAATGTGTGTACATACTACAAGAGAAGCAGAACCATACTAAGTGGTATTTTCTATTCGATGGCAAAGGCTTATCTGAAAGATGGTTTAGAAAAAGTAATGGCTAAAATGGAAACAATAGATGGCAGAGTTAAGAAGTGTCTTCAAGATGATGGGTATGAAAGGTGGGCTAGATCTCATGCAACTATGAACAGGGGGAGGATGATGACTTCGAACATAGCGGAATGTATCAATGGTTGCCTTGTTGATGCATGACAATTACCTATTATAGACTTTTTGGAAGAAGTTAGAATTCTATTTGGTACTTGGAATTGTAAAAATCGAGAAATAGCATCTTATACAAAGGAAACATTAGGGAGAAGATTTGAAGAAATATTGATTATAAATGCGTCCAAATGTGTGAAAATGAAGGTACATATTTGTATTATCAAATATTATGTTTCTAGCTTTACTTCTCGTTATATTGTTAAGTATACCAATTAAAAATTAGTTTAACGTATCTGTAATTTTTAAACATTTGCAGGTAGTTGCATCTTCTGAATATATCTTTGCAATGTATGAAGGTGCGATAAGATACATTGTATGTCTTGAGAGAAAAAACTTGTTCATGTGGTAGATTTCAATGTGACGAGATACCTTGTGCGCACGCAATGGCTGTTTTGAAAAAGAAGAATATTAAAGATGTATACCCCTACTGCTCTGATTACTATAAACATGATGCATTAACAAACACGTATGCACTTCCAACAGAACCAATGCCAGACAAAATTGATTGGATAGCTCCAAAATCTGTTTTGGAAGAAGTAGTCTTGCCACCAAGATACAAAAAAATGCCTGGAAGGCCAAGAAAAAAGAGGAAGAAAAATCCAGATGAAAAGATTACCACAAACACGAACTGTTGTGGACAATGTGGACAGGAAGGTCACAATAGAAGAACATGTACTTTCTTCCCAAAAGATTCTTAGTGACTGCTTTTTAAAAGTACTTTTATGATTCATGTCTAATAATTCTCAAATTTGATACTTTAGGAAGTACTTTTAGGTTACTATTATATCATGCAATAAATGAATAATGTTATGTTTTGCTATCTGGCAAGATTATGTGATTGTCAATTTATTATAAAAATTAGATTGGTATACTATGTTCTTTTTATAATTTTTACATAGATTAATAGTGCCAAATAGCTGTTATGTGTGCCAAAGTTAATAGAGACAACATTTAAAAAAGGTATCATTTAAATCAATCATATATCATATACATAATATATTCTTCTAAATTTTGTATCTACTAATAATAGAGTATCAGAAGTTGTATTTTTTACCAATATTATATATCATATACATAAAGTTAAGATATTTATGGACGGAATTTGAGTTTTCATGCACAAAATAGTTTTCTGGAAATTAAGTATAAACTTTTAAAAAGTTAGAGTGATTTTAGTATAAAGTTTGTGTATATGATACTTGATATCTTTGAAACTTTGTCATGAAATGATAAAACTGTATCAATTTGAAATGTTTTATGCACCTATGTATCATATGCCTAATATTTATGTAAGTAAAAAATATTTAGTATCATCTTATAAAATATAAATTGTACAGTGTTGTGTGAACAATAAAATTATGTCATTTTAAGATACATAATTTTGTATCATATACTTAATATGGGTGATGAAATTTTGTATCGAATTCACTGTAGTAAAATATGCATTGACATGTATAATACTTATAATATAGAAAAATTAATAAGGTATTAAAATGCAGTGAAAACTAATTTAGAAGCGACATAAAAAGTGTGGAAATAAAAACTCTTCAAAAATAGAATAATTAATTACTTAGAAATATAATGTAGACCTGGAGAGGAATACTACAAAACACTTAATGTATCTTCAAAATAGTAAAACTTCATATCTTTATGATAAGTCAGTCAATAAACAACTACTCTACATTAATCAATTTATCATCTGCCAGTAGAATGGAAGCAACCTTTAGCCTTATAGGATCATCATTCTCGCTAACGTATTCGGCATTGGCCTTGTCGGTACCATATTTCCATAACAGTGTTGCATATCTTGAGCGAAGATATTCACTTCGAAAAGAAATTGATGGGACCTTGATTTCGTCGCTCAGAAATTCAGCAAAAGTAGCTACATATGTTCCGCAGTCGCTGCAAACAGAAAGAAGATACATTATAAATTGAATGAAATGTGTAAATAAAGCTGGGTGGATTAAATACTGACAGGCTATCGATCTTTTATTGTGTAATGCCTCGAGCAAATTCCACCTCAAACAGATGTTGTGGACCCAGCAATTCACCAATTTTGTTGTCTTTGTATGCATCCAATGTTGCCCAATCAATTCTGTCGGTTTTATCAAAGAATCCACTATCGTGAAGGTAGTTAGGCAGGATGATAGATAACTATTTTATCTCATCAGATTGACTTTTGTTCCTTGTTCCCAAATTTGAGTCATAAACTCGGATTAACCGGTTCCTTAAAACAACCACAGCCGACACCCAATGAAATTCTTCGTCATAGTTGATCGGAATATATACCTCATCTACCGGATGCCATGGTAAATCAGTAGTTACAGAAAAACCATTGATGACGTATTTGATGGACCTTTCATATACAGATACAACATCAGCTCGGGCAATGTGTTACTGTGTACTGAGAGTATCATCCTCAAGACTGCAATAGTACCGTTTGTACTCATTTTTTATATAGGTATTGAACAAGCAGTTGCATGTAGTGTATCTGTATTGATCCATGCTTCTTAGTTTTGACTTCTTGCGTAGATAGTAAAAAATTACATCTATGTGCTGCAAAATTAAAGAAAAAAAGAACACAATACATAAAATAACAATATATGATAAAAAGTATATGATAGATGTAACAATTATACAACACAATTAGTAATTTGTTTTTTGAGTTATGTATGTTAATTGTGTATCGTTTACATAATTGTATTGTATATTGTACCTGATCAGTCCAACATTTTTTTGGCTGTGACATAGTATAAAACTAGTTCTTGTCCAAAGGAAATGTGACAACAAAATCCATATAATCAAAGCCAAATAAATCATTTTTGCCTCTATATTTATCCTCTGAAGGTTTCCTATGAGAATGATTATAGCAACATAAGAATAAGCTAATACAAAATAATAGTATAGAAATAATATAAAATGAAAACTTACTTATTCAAATATGCTTTGCTAAAAAGATACATTAATAAGAAAAACTTACTTGTTTGCATGTGTTTTGAGGAGTCCCTTCTGTATCCACTGGGAATACTCTTGCATTAAAAGTGACGAAACTTGGTAGGTGATGCCACATCCTTCCAATGGAGTATATGGGCGAATGTCAGCATTTATTTTCCCCTTTCCCTTATCGCTGGATTCAAAAGTATTCACATAAGGAGACTGTAAAATCTTTGAAGGGATTCTGTTACATGGAGGCTGGAGTCTTTGTATCAAGATTGTGTGCAGATTCCTTGACTAGAAGTTGGGTGGGTAGCTGGTTGTCAGATAGAAAATCATCACTGTTGGTTAGCTGTGTAGGAATGATTACACTCAGTGGTGCGACATTAATAAGCTCGTTTGGAAGTTTGTAGACAATTGCATCTATGACTGTTTCAGTGCCAGATGGAATAGATGCCGCTTTGGAAGAATCCTACATGATATCAGTAAATTATAAGAAAATAGTACAATTTTTATATGCAACTGTTGACATTTGCATTAAAAAATTTAGAATCAGACAGATTTATCAACAATTACTAGATTTGAAGCATGTCTTTCGGAGTCTTGTTTAATTGAATCAGCAACATCTTTATCACAACTCAATACTTTTGTGTGCAATTGTGTGACTTTATGTATTGCATCCTCCTAATAAACAGAATATTACACAACATTTTGATTTAATTTCAAAAATAATTGATTATAACAATTCAAAAGCTCTTTACTTACCACTTCCTTAGTATGAACAAACTCTTATATCGGAACATCACTATGGTGTATTGTGGGTATAACATTTGTTGAATCTTTCATAGTCTGATCCTTAATCGATGTCTCATCAATCTGTGTTTGTAAACGCATATATTAAAATGCAATTATAAAGTATCTGTTACTAGTGATTAAAAAAAAAAAAGTATCAACTGAGATTTAAGTGTTTACTGTACAACCAATGATACACAAAAAGACAATGATTATTTCATTATATGAATTAAATTTACTAAAGTATCAGTAATTTGTAAATGATACATTGTTAATAATTTTAATGAAATTAACTAATGATTGAAAGTCATTAAGTTATATAATTAAATTCAAGTATCATATGCATACCTTTGCAACATTTTCTTCGTTAACATGTCGTTGTTCAACCTCCACATCATTTCCATCAACATCATGCTCAACATTTGCAAAATCCTTAATGGGTTGCTCTTGAATCTATGTTTGTAAAATAAAATATAAGGAAGGAATTATAAAGTATTTGTGACTGTTGATTCAAAACAAAAAATATAGTATCAACTGTGATTTAAGTGTTTACTATACAACTAATGATACACAAAAAACCAATGATTATTTAATTATATGAATTAAAATTACTAAAGTATCAATCATTTGTAAATGATACATTTTTAATAATTCTAATGAAATTAACTAATGATTGAAAGTCATTAAGTTATATAATTAAATTTAAGTATCATATGCATACCTATGCAGCATTTTCTTTGTTAACAAGTCGTTGTTCAACCTCCACAACAGATGAATCACCATCGTGATCATCAATTGCAAAATCCATTTGTATAGGTGAAATGGGTTGTTGGAATAATTGATCACAAGCAGATTCTAGATCAACATTACCTTTGTCTACTGAATCATCCACTATATGTGGCAAAGAAATGCCACTAGTGTCCTTCATGATGAAGAAAATGAGTATAACACAAAACTAAAAAGATAATCTAAAAAATAAAAATACTACCTTATCACTTTTGTTATCTTTCGCGGCAATTGCTTTCTTCTACTCAGAATGATTTTTTATAATTAACGCCTCAAGAGCTCCAATTTTTTGGTCAACCTAGATTCAAATTAAGCATAGTAAGTGAGATTATAAATAACAATGAAAATGTTTAAATGACATAGTTATGTTTACTTACATAAGACTTAATGTGACCCTCCAGATCCTCGAGTCTTGCATTGTCCGATGATGTTCTTCGGGGAACTGTATTAAGATGAACACCAGATATATTATCAAACTTTAGGGGTTGTGAAATCGGAGTTTGAAATGGATGATTCTTTTGTACGTCTGGTGTTGTCTTTGGCACATTATTCTTTGTTGGATGTGCAACATTTGTTCTCTTGAGGGGTGGGGTTTATTTTTCAACAATAAAACCTTAATACCAACAATTGATAAAATATCGGTGTTTCTGGGTAGAAACTCAACATTTCAGTATATACCACGATACTTTATTTTTCAACAATGTGTTTCATCAACAAATGTAAAATTTATACTCAATATCAACATCAGATAAAACATCAGTGTTTCTGGTTAAAAAACTCCAGATTTCAATATATACAATAAAACTATATTTTTCAACCATATCTTTCATCTACAAAATTAAAAGTTAAACTCAAACCCAAACAATCAGTGTTTCTAGGATAAAACTACATATTACAATATACACTATATACATTTATTTTTCAACAATGTCTAAAATTAAAAGCAAAAGAAAGACATACCATGGGTAGTGTTGGTCGGGAAATGGGAGGGGCAACCTTTCTACCCCTTTTCTTTTTAGTTTTTGCATCCTTTGCTTTAGATGATGACCCCACTTCCATTTTCGATTTTCTCTTGGTAGAAGTTCGATTCGCCATTAATGTCGTTGCATGCAAGCTTTTAGACCTCTGTTCAATCAAGTTGGGGTGTTCAGATTCAAAAAATTGTTCATTGTTAGGTGTTATTAATTGGGAAATCCCAATATTAAAAGACGGATGATCCATTGTGACAAATAATCCAAAATCGATTGAAACAAAAAAATAATTTTGAAAGAAAAATGAAGAAGAAGATAATACCTATTTTGAACTTTGGGACTGTTGAATCGTTTCAAAATCTAATTGCTTTGAAAGCAGTAACTGATTTGGTAGTGGGAGAGATTATAGGGGAGATTTTGGGGGTGAGGAAGATGGGTTTGGTTTCTTTCATAATTAAGTATCCGGAAAAGAGAAATTGGGGAGAAGTAGGGATTTTTGGATTTTTATGAAAGTGAAGGGATTAATTGATAATAGGTAAACATATGTAGTGTACTTTAGTAATTTTGCCATTAAAGAAATGGGTCATCTAAGAGGGCAATGCAATCTTTTTAATTAATCTTATCTTGAAAAGAGAAAAAGAAAAAAGAAAAAAGAAAAAGAAGAAATTACATTGGCCATCTTGAGTGGCACATTAGGAAGGTAAAGAGTCCAATGCATGCATTGACTCTTAAGTTTTCAAGAAGATTGGAGGGTTTAATGCTCAACACCTATTTAAACCCCATTCTTCTTTCATTTTAAAAAACCAACAAAAGAGAGGAAAAAAAAAAAGAAGAAAAAAGAAGAGAAGAGGGAAAATTAGAAGAAGAAAAATCATAAGAAATAGAGAGTAAAAGTCTTCTTTTAAAAAGAAAAAAATATTTCAGCTTTGTGTGAGTTTGTCGTTCAACTAATTTGCTTTTCTTGTCATCATCTTTAGATATTTCTTTCTTACATTTAACGATGTAATCTTAAATTAATGTTTCATGTTCTTTTTATATTTTGATTAAGTTGTTTATATTAACTTTGTTTTGGTTTAGTTAAGTCTATTGTTATTTTTATATGATTATGTTTTATTATTATGTACATCTATGTTTATTACTAATGTGGTGTTTAGTTTAATTTACCTTATCGTAGGATTGATAAGTAATCTCACGCTTTGCTAAAGAATTATCAAAGTTTTTTTTTTAGTTTCTGGTCATTTTAAGAAGAAAAAAAGGTGTTTTTTGCAAAACAAAACATAAAACTGGTCATTTTTGCAAAAAAAAAGAAAGTAAATCTGGTCGTTTTTTGCAAAAAAATGTAAATCTAATCATTTCATAATTATTTTTTTTCTTAAATAAATATATGAAAATGGTTATTGAAACAAAAATACAAAATCGTCTACTTTTGGTTAGAAATTTAACTATTAGACAAAATTGGCTATAATTGCAATTTTCATTCAAAAGAGAACATTGTGCCCATTTTGTGCAAAATTGAAAATTTCACTAAAAGTGTCATTTCTGAAATCGTATCAATATGAAAAAAAATTAGTATATCACTATTTATTTTTAAAAGGGCTTAGTCATTATTCTATAAAAAATATATATACTTTTTTTTTCTTTTGTTGTTATTGTCAAATAGTGATACTTAATATAAATAGATTTGTTTCTTTTTTTTTTTTTAAAAAAACGTTAATTAGCAATTTGCCAAAAAAATGAAGATCTTTTTCATGTCTACAATTGCAACAAGTTCATTTATTCATTAATTTTTTTTTATTAAATAAAATTGGAGTCATTAATTATCAGTCTTTTATTAATTTTCTTTTAAAATACCACCATGTGTTCGGTTACGATCCTTGGTGTGTAATTTTTTTTAAAAAGAGGTCTTGTGTGTGGTTACGCTCCTAGGCCAATCATTTTTTTTTTAAATAAAAAAAATTAGTAGCTAACACGAATTTATATTTTTATCCAAAAAAATAATATTTAGCCAAAAATAAGTTAATAAAGTGACCATGCTAGAACCACGAGACTCGGGGGTGCCTCAAACCTCCGGTCAATAGAATTCCTTACCTTATCTTAGTTTCGCAGACTAAAAAAAATAAAGAGTCTTTTTATTTTAAATTAGGAATTACCAAGTGACTTGAAAAACCTAAAAAATCCAGTTTCAAGTGGCGACTAAAAAATATATATTATATTTCCTTTACTTTATTCTTCACAAAAAAAAATCTGTTACATCCTTAACTATTGTAAAAAATGAAGAGGTGTTACAAGTGCCATCACCTATATAAAAATTAAACACAAGATTAGAAAACAATTTATATGTTTCTCCAATAAAAAAAATGTATAAAGGAACTATCATAAAATATAGACAAGATTGAAAAGACAGTGTTATGGTCCTAAACAATCCACATGACATGCATCCAACACAATATAATATACAAAAGTAGGAAGTCTCATATTATTTAAGAGTTTGACATAAAAGCGAAAGTCTAACGTAGTCTCGACAAGTCAATCTAATAGATAAAAAAATGGTCGGGATGTAACTCGTACACCACGTACGATGTCTGAAATGAAACCAAAACAAAAGTAAGTAAAGGTGACATGGTCCTTGGAACATGATGACTCACAAAATCTTGAAATGTAGCTAGACAGATGAAACTCACATAGACAATGTAGGCACTAGTATGCATTAGTACATGAAATGTACTAAGTATGAGGCATATGCATAAACATGCAAACTTGATCATAAAGGGAGATAACAGGAAAACATGATATGCATTGACCATGTTGGATCTCTACAAAAAAAATTCATAAGAAATCACAAATTTGGTATGAACCAATCAATTCCCTGATAGATTAATTTATTTTGACTAATATATGTGTCATCACCTAGGGTTACCTCCAAGATGTAACACGGTGTACTTGACCCCGAAGGGGTCTCATACAAGCCCTTAGCATAATCATAGTCATAAGATCATAGGAAAATAGTGCGGAATGTAAAACTTTTCTTGACAATCAAAGTCTTTTATAAAATGAGAGAGAATCGATAACACTATTTCTCAAACCATCTAATACTTGGATTAAAACTCTTGAAATACAATCTTAGGGACAGAGCCCTTACATAAGTCTAAGCATAAATAAAGACAAAAAAGGACACATGGTCGAACCCTCGAATACAATGAGGACTCACCAATATTCTTCTTCTTGATCTACTAGAGCCCTAGCCACGAGGATGGAATCTAATATCACCAAAGCCTACATTTGTAAAAATGTAGAAAGATGGGGTAAACACAAAAAGTACTAAGTCTGGAAGCCATGCACAAAAATCCTTAAAAGATGCATAAAAGGGACATTTCATTTGAGCCATGCTAAATGCCATTTTAGAACATCATTTTATAAATAGTTGGAGAATGCAACTCATAAGGCAACTCACATACATTTCATCATAACATAAGAGATAACCTTATAATAACAAGCATAGTCTCGAACATCAACATAATTCATATCCCAATCTTCACAAATCATAGTTCATACACATGGACAAATAAAAAGATAATCTCATCATAATAGAATCATCACATAAGCAACCTTGAGCTCTACTTGTGCAATGCATAAATAGGATCCCACAATCCTTTCGACACTAAATATAACTTCTAGGCCACCATGATCATGCATAACATACCTTAACCTTAGCCATAACCATCATTCATAGACAAAGAGACATTCATGTTCATAACTTGTAATAAGTAAAGTCACTCATAGTAACAATCCATATCATGCATACATAAGTTCACATATATTCATAGCATAAGGAAAACACACCACAACCCTCTTATAAGTCTACTTGTGCAATGTATAAGTGAAGTTCGATACCCCCACCCACACTAAGTAAACCTATTAAGAAGTCATGAACATAGTCCATGTTCATATTCATGTTAATGTTCATAATTGATATTAAAGAATGCATAACTCATAATCATCATGTCATGAGGGAAACCTACCATACCCACTCTCAAAGCCTACTAGTGCAATGCATGAATGAAGTCCCATACCCCCATTCAAACTAAGTAGAACCTCTTAAGGGACTATAGTAAATAACTTATATTCTTGTTCTTGATCATGTTACTTGTTCAAGTTACTTGTTCATGTTACTTGTTTATGTTACTTGTTCATGTAGGGAGATATAGCCTTAACCGACATAGACCATGAGACCTACATGGAATCCGGTGTCATGAACCCATACCGAAAATAGGTGTTCTACTTGACTAAGGTAGAACGAACATGTTTAGCTTATAGGTGGATCCAATAGCTAAGAACCTATGTGGTCACATAGTTATGGGATTGTCACGACCCAAGCCTAGGGCCTAGACGTGACCGGCGAATGGGGAACCCAAAGGGACCCCAAGCAAGCCTCATAGCGTATCATTACACGTCCTTGGTCGCGGAAGCAATTAAAATGACCATAAGCAATAAGTATAATCAAAG
>JAJOOS010019055.1:0-17713 GCA_029582725.1 Solanum chiquidenum
ATACGATCTCCCTCCTTTAAGCAATAATCAGCACTGAATTTACGCCATCCACCTCCAATATAGGTTTGAGTTTGACAAGAATGTAGCTTTACATTCCACGACCTTTGCTTTTCATCTCTTAGAAGCAAATCATACTTCTTGTTCGTGATATGGTCGTTTGCAAATGCGACATGCTTAGGAATGCGCTGACATGGTGTATAACCATTTACACACATCATTAAACAGTTCATATTCTTCAGTCTCACTTAACAGAGATAAAAGTTAACAAAAAATGGTGCACGTGCTTCCTTTAGCCTGAAGATTCTTGAAGAGTTCACGTGAAATTCATGAGTTTTGAGACTTACCAAGTAACCATATGTAAAGCAACATGCGGTAATATTGCATATAAAACGAGAATGACCAAAAGGCTTGTGGGTAGAAGCTTCATCTGACAACTCAATGCTGGAGCTCGATTTTTCTGTTACATCATCAGTAAATCAAATTTCTTAAAGGGATTAAATGGTACAAGGATGATGAGGATCAATATAGCCAACTTAACTTATTTGAGATTTGAGGCGTAGTTGCTTGCATTTATTAAATTATCTCTACTCTAGTTTTTTGTCTTAAAACAGAAGTTTAGCACGCGGAATAGAGCACAAATAGGCCTTAAATAACTTCACCTTTGAATTCAAAATCCATGGAAGTCTCTTCAACAGTATGAACTACTTCTTCTACTTCTACTTCTTTTTCTTCTTCTTCTTCTTCTTCTTCTTCTTCTTCTTGTTTTTGTACTTGTTCTACTTCCAAATACTCTACATATTCTCCGTCACAGTGAGTTGAATCAAATATGGAAACTTCAAACTCCATATTTCCTTCATGTCTGAAAATCAACAAATCTCCTAACTGCAAATCATGATCCTCGACAAACTTTTTCCAGCCTTCTTTGAAGCGCCGGCCATCCACTTTCACCAGCCACTTTTTACCAGCACTTTTCAGTAATGCATGTTTAATATGTTCATGTCCCCTCAAATACTTCAAGAAACCTATAGGAATATTCTGCAGTACAACATTATATATAATTAGAATAAGTCCCAATATGATATCCTCCTTTTTTATTAGCCAGATATTCTAAATGGAAGTGTAAAAGACACTACACTTATAACTATGTCGCCTTCCCAAAGTAGT
This sequence comes from Solanum chiquidenum, assembly GCA_029582725.1. NCBI lineage: Eukaryota > Viridiplantae > Streptophyta > Magnoliopsida > Solanales > Solanaceae > Solanum > Solanum chiquidenum. The sequence goes on from JAJOOS010019055.1 coordinate 1,165, forward strand.
TGAGATCGACTATATGAATTGTCACTTATTCATTTTAGCTCATTTCATATCATCGTACAACAACATATTCATTGTAATCCCACAAGTGGATTTCGACCTCACAGCTCATGAAAGAAAAGATCAAAACAGGTCGAAAAAACAAAATGGAAGTTAAAAGACACTACGCTTATAACTATGTCTCCGACCAAACAAGTTGAGATCGACTATATGAATTCTCACTTACTGATTTAAGCTCATTTCGCATTATCATACAACAACATATTCATTGTAATCCCACAAGTGGATTCCGGGGATGATAGAGTGTAAGCACGCACAATAGGGGTGGCAAAATCAAACTCAACCTGACCCAACTCATTTAGGTTTGGGTTGGTTATTGACCCGCCCATTTGTTAACCCAATCCATGAAAAATTGGTTTGATAGATAACCCAAATTGATTTTTGAGAAATCTTGTCAAAATATTTTTAGAAAACTTTTTATTTTATTTAATTTTATATGTTATATATAGTTATAATAAAGAATAAAAAATTTTATTAGATACTAAAAACTTATAAAATAACAAATAAAGCAAATAAAACTTAGTGAAAATTGGGTGGGTTGAGTTATAACCCGTTACCTAACCCATTTTGACCCGCTCAAATTTAAACCCAGCCCGCCCAACCGCCACCCCTAACTCAGACCTCACAGCTCAAGAAAAAAGGTCAAAACAGATAGGATAGACAAAATACTGCATATCAAAGCATTTTAACAAAACTTAACTAAAACAAAATAATACTAACTACTATCCAAGAAAACAACACAGATGTAAAGTGTTACTTACAAGTCCATCCTTGAATCCTGGCAAAATAGGTTTGAAAAAATGAGGTTTCTTTGGAGGAATTTTCATGGAACCCAAAAAATTGATGTAATTTTAGAACAGACAAAAGATAAGTTTTTTTTGGGTTTCCCATTATATACAATGAAAAGTTGTAGGAAATTGTGAAAGTTTTAACAAAATGGAACGAAAAACTTCGGCTTTTTCATGTCAGAGCTAATTCTGTAAGCAAATACTGCTGGGACGAAGAAAAGGGAATTGTAATTACTAAAGATTATTCAATTTTGATGATTACAAAAAAGTAAGAAAGAATTGAGCTTTGTATGTTAGCTGAATATGGAAACATAATTTTTTCATAAAGCTATCTACTCATTTATGAAAATATCGTCCCCGTTTTCAAAAATAACTTGTACAACATTCATAGTGAATATTTTATCTACATACATTACGATGAAGGGTTTTTCTTTAAATGATTAATTCAGGTTAGTTGGTTAATTTAATTTCAAAAAAACACTAAATAAGAATACAATAATAAACTTACCTAGTTTGTAATGACATATGGAGTAATTATCATTCGCACCGTTGTAATTTATATTCCCTAAGTTGATGTAATTTTAGAGTAGACAAAAGATTGGGTTTTTTTTGTTTACCATTATATATAAACTGAAAAAGAAAATACAACGAAAATTGTAGGAAGTTTTGAAAGTTTAACAAATGTAATGAAAAACAGAGAATTTTTTCATGTCAGAGCTGACTCTGTAAACAAATACTACTAGGACGAAGGAAAGGGAATAGCAATTACTAAAGAAAGCAAGAAAGAGATGAGTTTTGTATGTTAGCTGAATAAGGAAACATAATTTTTTCATAAAGCTGCGGTTCGAAAGTGATTAACGGCATTATGCGGAAGTTTATAATTATAAATTAAGACGGTAATAAATTAGACGATAAATAAAATTATACTAAAAGACATAATATTATTATATGATAGGATCAACTGACCTACATAATTAGAAACTAATAAAAAACATAAAAATTATAGAGAGAAAAACTCTCCATAAACAAAACTTTTAAATGTCAACATTGTCAATGCTATCGTGTTTGAAATCTGATCGTATTAGTGTTGTATGTAATGGTGTGGTGGATATATTTTAGATATTTAGCTTCTCTATTTTTTGATAGAATGTGTATTTGATATATTTTAGATAATTTATATACAACAAATTTTTTGGGTGTATGTGTTTGTGGTATACGTCGTCGTTGTTAAATAACTTGGGTAGTTTGTAGTGTATGTGATTTTTTATTAGATTAAGGTATATGCATTGAAAGTTTTAAAATAATTATGTTGTTTAAATTACTGATTACTTTATGTTGGTGTATTTCATACCAAAATAGCAATCAAATTGTTGTACTATCTTAATAGTTAAAAGCCATTTTATATAGCAACATGATTACATTTGAATATAAATGCGTCATAATATATATCTAAAAAACAAACCAATCTTCTCTCTCTATATATATATATTGGTGAATGTAGTTGTCTAGTAAATACATTTTAGATATTTAGCTTTTTTATTTTTTAGTAGATGAATTCAGGGTACACTATAATTAATGTGTAAATTTCTAAAATTTGTTTAATTAAATTTATTATAACAAATAACTTGGTAATTCTTAGTTAGTTTGTGGTGTAAATGGTGGTGTATGTCATCCATTATATATAAGATTTGAAAATGTACACCAAATTGTCACCACAATGTACACCTCAATTAATTGTAATTATAAATAGTGAAAAATTAAAGCCCTACCTTACAGAATGAAATTTCGCAGTATTGCAATAACTTGACCTTTTTCTTCGCTTCAGCTTTGAGATGATTTTAGCCACCGGAGACCGGCTCAATGAGCACCTTTGGGCGGTGTTTTCTCGATCAACTATCTAACTTATTCAGAACGACATTGAACCAAGACATGAAGAAGTGCAATGCAAAAGAACGCCTTCTTTCTGGAGGCCTCAAATTATTTTCTTTGTAAATAATGGATTATATTATGATTTTACATATTGATATATGTTTGAATGTTTCTAACTATATATGAAACTGTGCTGTAAAAATATATATGAATTTTAAGATTGATGGAGTGATATATGACACAACGATCAAATATAATCGGTTGCTTTCCAATTAAGAGTTGAAACAACAATATTTGAGTTGATAATCAAATGTACTGTGCTAAGAAAAAATTGATACATAATTGATTAAATTATAGTGTAAATCATTCTAGTGATGGGACATGTACAAAATATCAATTCTACAACATATTCTAAATCATTTTAAATATATAATTGGTCATTATAATGATATAATATATAGTGAATGTCAAAGTTATATCATAATGTACACCATTATGGAGAATCAGATTATATACTAACGAAATAGTCTTTACAAATAAAAAATATATATATTGAAATAAGATTCTATATCAATTAATACCATAATATAATTTATTTATTTATTTACAATATTAACTAAAAAGATTATATCATCTCTATACGAATTAGTCTGCAGAAATAATTATTAGGGTATGCAAACATTTTTTTAAAATGATTTTACGTACATTGGCATTTCATATAATGAAATATATATTGATACTTCTTTTACAAAAGAATTGAAATCGAATTGGAGAGAGAAAAAAGATTGCAAAAGTAATTGCATCAAATAAGAAATGTGTTTAAGAATATGATTCCTATTAATTAGACAAAAAAAATTCTCCCAAAAATTAAACACTAAAATTCAAATATCAACCAAAAAAGAGAGAAAGAAACAGATCCTCAAAAAGGATCTTTAAATAAAAGCATCATATCCAATTATAATTGTTTTTGAGAATCCCAAAAATAAATACGGTAAATTATGAATCCCGCAATATTAGAACACTAATTAAAAAAATAGCAACTAAAAAATGTGTATTATTGTCAAATTGGTTCCTTATAGTGTTGAAACTAAAAAATATTATAGTCAAACGTTAGTTTGATTATGATATAAAATTAACTTTTGGATATAAAAAAATTGTAAAAAAATCAATAGATTCTGTATAAAATGGTATATATTAAGGTATTTTATTGGATTAAAATATGGTGTAATACTCTTGCTAAATTGGTAGATTAAACACCAACTTCAAACCATAATTTATATTATATAATATACCTTATGTTAATTATTTTATTAATATATCTTTAATTACCCAATTAATAATCTTATAACACAAGAACACCAACATTTTATTAATATCACCTTTCAGTTCCAATACTGAAATGAAGAACACATTTTGAGAAGTATTAGTTTTTAGAATTTTAAGGAGGACATAAATTAAGTACAATGAAGCCCAAAGATAAAAGATCATCAAATTTATCAAATTGTATACACATAAAATTTTCTCATTACCCTTACTTTGAAACAAATTAGGTAACATAAATAGACTTTTCATTACCGGTTATAAGATTTTCACTTCCATATTTACTCATTTAACTCGAAATTTGATCTCATGCACACACTAGCATTGTTAATATTTTATTTATAATTGTACAAATCAAAGGAAACACATAATTTTATTGCAAATTATAGGGGTTTTTTAAAAAAAAAAAAGTTTGAAGATGAACCAAAATTTTAATGAGAAAAGATGAAAACTTTTAAGGAGTATAATTTTTAGGAAACACACAATTTACTTTCTTCTCTTATTAGAGATGATTTTGAAAAAAATAATTAAGAAAGAAAACAAACCAACCCGTTATCGAGAAAATATGAACGAATAACTTTTTAATCCTAGAAACTAACAATGAAATTGATAAAGCCAAATTAAGAGTCAGTTTGACCATGCGAAATGAAATCATGATATGAAATTATGATATAAAATTAAAGTTTTATTTGGACATGCGATATGAAATTTTTGTGTTGTATATTTCTAATAAACTTAAGAATCTCATAAGTTGTAAAACTATTAAAATAGTCCCAATTGTTTATTCAATCTTACCAAATAAACAAAAAAATTAAAATTGCATAAAAAATTATTACAAAGCTATTTGTTCTCTACTTAAGTAATTGTTTCATCTAACTTTAATTGATCAAATTTTTAATTCAATAAAAAAAATTGAACATAAATTGTAGTGTATTAATCTTTAATATAATCCTTCCACATAGTACATACAATCCTCCTTTTTTATTAGCCAGATATTCTAAATGGAAGTGTAAAACACACTACACTTATTACTATGTCTCCTTCCCAAACTAGTTGAGATCGACTATATGAATTGTCACTTATTCATTTTAGCTCATTTCATATCATCGTACAACAACATATTCATTGTAATCCCACAAGTGGATTTCGACCTCACAACTCATGAAAAAAAAGATCAAAACAGGTCGAAAAAACAAAATGGAAGTTAAAAGACACTACACTTATAACTATGTCTCCGTACCAAACAAGTTGAGATCGACTATATGAATTCTCACTTATTCATTTAAGCTCATTTCACATCATCATACACCAACATATTCATTGTAATCCCACAAGTGGGTTCCGGGGATGATAGAGTGTAAGCACACATAGTAGGGGTGGCAAAATCAAACCCAACCTGACCCAACCCATTTAGGTTTGGGTTGGTTATTGACTCGCCCATCTGTTAACCCAATCCATGAAAAATTGGTTTGATAGGTAACCCAAATTGATTTTTGAGAAATCTTGTCAAAATATTTTTAGAAAACTTTTTATTTTATTTTATATGTTATAATAGTTATAATAAAGAATAATATTTTTTATTAGATACTAAAAACTTATAAAATAACAAATAAAGCTATTAAAACTTAGTGAAAATTGGGTGGGTTGAGTTATAACCTGTTACTAATCCGTTACCTAACTCATTTTGGCCCAAACAAATTTGGATTGGGTTAGCTCTTGACCCATTTTGACCCGCTCAAATTTAAACTTACCCCCCAACTGCCACCCCTAACTCAGACCTCACAGCTCAAGAAAAAAGGTCAAAACAGATAGGAAAGAAAAATACTACATATCAAAGCATTTTAACAAAACTTAACTAAAACAAAATAATACTAACTACTATCCAAGAAAACAACACATATGTAGAGTGTTACTTACAAGTCCATCCTTGAATCCTGGCAAAATAGGTTTGAAAAAATGAGGTTTCTTTGAAGAAATTTTCATGGAATTGATTTAATTTTAGAGTAGACAAAAGATGAATTTTTTTTGGGTTTCCCATTATATATAAACTGAAAAAGATACAATGAAACATTGTAGGAAATTGTGAAAGTTTTAACAAAATGGAACGAAAAACTTCGGCTTTTTCATGTCAGAGCTGATTCTAAAGCAAATACTGCTGGGACGAAGAAAAGGGAATTGTAATTACTGGAGATTATTCAATTTTGATGATTACAAAAGAAGTAAGAAAGAGATGAGCTTTGTATGTTAGCTGAATATGGAAACATAATTTTTTCATAAAGCTATCTACTCATTTATGAAAATATCGTCCCCGTTTTCAAAAATAAGTTGTACAACATTCATAGTGAATATTTTATCTACATACATTACTATGAAGGGTTTTCGTTTGGTGGAAAGCTAAATGATTAATTCACGTTAGTTGGTCAATTTAGTTAATTAAAATAAATTAATTTATTAAAAATTTGACTTCAAGAAAATATTAAAGAAGAATACAATAATAAACTTACCTAATTTCTTAAGAGATAAATCTAAAGTAATGACATATAAACAAAAACAGATGGAGTAATTATCATTCGCTCCGTTGTAATTTATATTCCCTAAGTTGATGTAATTTTAGAGTAGACAAAAGATGGTTTTTTTTTGTTTACCATTATATATAAACTGAAAAAGAAAATACAATGAAAAATTGTAGGAAGTTTCGAAAGTTTAACAAATGTACTTAAAAACATAAGGAAAAAGGTCTGAAATATATCTGAATTTTGACTGAAATTGTTGTAACGATATCGAACTTTGGAAATGACCTTTTACCCCTGCACTATTTAATAGTGTATTTTAAAGGTATATATATGTCCACGTGGGCATCATAAATACTACTAGGACGAAGGAAAGGGAATAGTAATTACTAAAGAAAGCAAGAAAGAGATGAGTTTTGTATGTTAGCTGAATAAGGAAACATAATTTTTTCAAAAGTTGTTTATGTTGGGTTCGAAAGTGATTAGGGCGTCATGCAGAAATTTACGATTACAAATCAAGACGGTAATAAATTAGATGATAAATAAATTTATATTAAAAGACATAATATTATTATATGATAGGATCAACTGACCTCCATAATTAAAAACTAGTAATAAAAAGCATAAAAACTGTAGAGAGAAAAACTCTCCTTAAACAAAACTTTTAAATGTCTACATTGTCAATGCTATTTATTGTGTTCGAAATCTGATCGTATTAGTGTTGTATGTGATGGTGTGGTGGATATATTTTAGATATTTAGCTTCTCTATTTTTTGGTAGATGTGTTAGTGTATTTGATATATTTTAGATAATTTATATACAACAAATTTTTTGGGTGTAAGTGTTTGTGGTATACGTCGTCGTTGTTAAATAACTTGGGTAGTTTGTAGTGTATGTGATTTTTGGTTGGATTAAGGTATATATATTGAAAGTTTAAAATAATTATGTTGTTTAAATTACCGATTAGGTTATGTTGGTGTATTTCATACCAAAATAACAATCAAATTGTTATACTATCTTAATAGTTAAAGCCATTTGCCATAGCAACATGATTACATTTGAATATAAATGCGTCATAATATATATCTAAAAAACAAACCAATCTTTTGTGCTGAATTAAATTGAAAACACCATTCTATAGTATATATATATATATATATATCGGTGAATGTGGTTGTGTAGTAAATACATTTTAGATATTTAGTTTCTTTGTTTTTTAGTAGATGAGTTCAGGGTACACTATAATTAATGTGTAAATTTCTAAAACTTGTTTAATTAAATTTATTATAACAAATAACTTGGTAATTTTTAGTTAGTTTTAGGGCATCTCCAACTCAATCTTTTATTTTACTCTCCAAATATAGAGTTCTCTATTTTTTCAGACAACTAACTCCAACCCAATTTTCTATTTTACTCTCTAAAAATGAATCTTTTTCTCTCTCCTCAATATTATATTATTATTTCTATTTCATTCTTATTTTCTTATTTCATAATATAAATCCTTTATTTCTATTTTCCCAAATAATTACTTTATATAATTTTTAATGTGATATAAAATTATTTTTATTCTAAATTTTTAAATAACATTAAATACATAAATTAGGGGACAAATTCAAATAAAAGTGACATACAATTACATAAACACTCAATTTTCAAAATTATTACATTGCTCCCATAATGCTCTATTAATGCATTACAGAGTTCAAAATGAGCATTTTTGTCCTTAATTTTTTTTATGTCTAGCTAAAAATTGTTCAAATCGGAGATTTTCATCTACCACCATTTTTATAGTTGGAGTTGGAGCCTCTACGGCATCTTGAATTGGTGCATTGAGATCACGTTAATCCTCAATTATCATGTTGTGCAGTATAATACACGTAGTCATTATATCATGTAGCACTTCCTTTCTCCAAAAACGTGGCGGTCCTGCAATAATTGCAAAACGTGATTGCAAAACTCCGAATGCACGTTCAACATCTTTTCGGCACGATTCATGTTTCATTGCGATTTTTTTTTTGTTGGGAATGAGGATCACAAATAGTTTGAACAATTGTAGACCTACCGGATTTCTAAATCTGGAAACGACCTTCCGGATTTCTAAATTATTGTTGTGATCAATTAATTATTATGTTATGTATTGTATTTTATCTTGTATTTAAATTATTATGTCATGTATTGTATTTTATCTTGTATTTAAATTATTATGTTATGTATTATATTGAATTGTTATCTTGTATTTAAATTAATATGTTATGTTTTGTATTGTTATCTTGTATTTAAATTATCATATCATGTATTGTATTTTTAAATTAAATTTTTTCATCTTGCCATTTTAATTTTGCGTATTCTTTATAATGAAAATTAATAATAAAATAAAATTTTATTTATTCACGTAAATTAGAAAAATAAAATAAAATACTATTAATTTGAATTTAAAATAGTATATATTAAATAATATTTTAAAAAAATATTATATTACATTAAAAAGAATTATGAATATTAGATATTTAATAAATTAAATTATATGTAAAATAATATGTTAATTAGAAAGTAATAGAAATAATAATAAAATAATGAAAAAGTGAAATAGAGGGTGATTTGGAGGTGGGTTGGAGTGACCATTCTCTATTTTACTCTCCAAATATAGAGAATGGAGAGTAAAATAGAGGTGGGTTGGAGATGGTCTTAGTGGTGTAAATGGTGGTGTATGTCATCCATTATATATCAGATTGAAAATGTACACCAAATTGTCACCACAATGTACACCTTAATTAAATTGCAATTTTGAATTATTTTATTTGTAAATAATTGATTATATTATGATTTTACATATTGATATATGTTTGAATGTTTCTAACTATATATGAAACTGTGATGCATGAATGTATATGAATTTTAAGATTGACGGAGTGATATATGACACAACGATCAAATATAATCTATTGCTTCCCAATTAAGAGTTGAAACAACAATATTTGAATTGATAATCAAATGTATTGTGCTAAGAAAAAATTGATACATAATTGATTAAATTATAGTGTAAATCATTCTAATGATGGGACATGTACAAAATATCAATTCTACAACGTATTTTAAATAATTTTAAATATATAATTGGTCATTATAATGATATAATATATAGTGAACATCAACGTTATATCATAATGTACAGTTGTACACCATTATGGAGAATCAAATTACATACTAACGAAATAGTCTTTACAAATAAAAAATATATATATTGAAATAAGATTCTATATCAATTAATACCATAATATAATTTATTTATTTATTTACAATATTAACTAAAAAGATTATATCATCTCTATACGAATTAGTCTGCAGAAATAATTATTAGGGTATGTAAACATTTTTTTAAAATGATTTTACGTACATTGGCATTTCATATAATGAAATATATATTGATACTTCTTTTACAAAAGAATTGAAATCGAATTGGAGAGAGAAAAAAGATTGCAAAAGTAATTGCATCAAATAAGAAATGTGTTTAAGAGTATGATTCCTATTAATTAGACAAAAAATTCTCTCCCAAAAATTAATCACTAAAGTTCAAAAATCAACCAAAAAAGAGAGAAAGAAACAGATCATCAAAAAGGATCTTTAAGTAAAAGCATCATATCCAATTATAATTGTTGTTGAGAATCCCAAAAATAAATACGGTAAATTATGAATCCCGCAATATTAGAACACTAATTCAAAAAATAGCAACTTAAAAATGTGTATTATTGTCAAATTGGTTTCTTATAGTGTTGAAACTAAAAATTATTACAGTCAAACGTTAGTTTGATTATGATATAAAATTAACTTTTGGATATAAAAAATTTGTAAAAATTTCAATAGATTCTGTATAAAATGGTATATATTAAGGTATTTTATTGGATTAAAATATGGTGTAATACTCTTGCTAAATTGATAGATTGAACACCAACTTCAAACCATAATTTATATTATATAATATACCTTATGTTAATTATTTTATTAATATATCTTTACCCAATTAATAATCTTATAACACAACAACACCAACATTTTATTAATATCACCTTTCAGTTCCAATACTGAAATGAAGAACACATTTTGAGAAGTATTAGTTTTTAGAATTTTAAGGAGGACTAAAATTAAGTACAATGAAGCCCAAAGATCAAAGATCATCAAATTTATCAAATTGTATACACATAAATTTTTCTCATTACCCTTACTTTGAAATAAATTAGGTAACATAAATAGACTTTTCATTACCGGTTATAAGATTTTTACTTCCATATTTACTCATCGAAGATAAAGTGAATGTATTTAACTCAAAATTTGATCTCATGGACACACCAGCATTGTTAATATTTTATTTATAATTGTACAAATCAAAGGAAACACATAATTTTATTGCAAATTATAGTTTTTTTTTTAAAAAAAAAGTTTGAAGATGAACCAAAATTTTAATGAGAAAAGATGAAAACTTTTAAGGAGTATAATTTATAGGAAACACACAATTTTCTTTCTTCTCTTATTAGAGATGATTTTGAAAAAATAATAATTAAGAAAGAAAACAAACCAACCCGTTATCGACAAAATATAAACGAATAACTTTTTAATCCTAGAAACTAACAATGAAATTGATAAAACCAAATTAAGAGTCAGTTTGACTATACGATATGAAATCATGATATGAAATTGATGTTTTGTTTGGACATGCGATATGAAATTTTTGTGTTGTATATTTCTCATAAACTTAAGAATCTCATAAGTTGTAAAACTATTAAAATAGTCCCAATTGTTTATTCAATCTTGCCAAATAAACAAAAAAATTAAAATCGCATAAAAAATTATTACAAAGCTATTTGTTCTCTACTTAAGTAATTGTTTCATCTAACTTTAATTGATCAAATTTTTAATTCAATAAAAAAAATTGAACATAAATTGTAGTGTACTAGTCTTTAATATAATCCTCCCACATAGTACAGACAATCTCCTCGCGTTGAACTTGCATTTCTTGATTATATGACCGAGAAGACGAACCAACATTGCTACTATGAGCCACTTGTTGGTCAATATCATCCGCAACTATATTTTCATCCTCATAGACCATAAATATTTCAACTCCGTTGATATTCTTACAAATAATTACATAACACTACGCCAAGCTATGACAATTTTCACTTGCGTCTCAATATCATAATGGTTCATGTTTTGTTTCACTTGTGTGTAATTACACATTTTCAGTGCATTAATTTCGTGTTAAAATCAAACATATTGGAAGTAGTGATTATCAACATTCATCACCAATTTTGTCCTTTTTTCATATTAAGTTGCTTTAGGCATTTTCATATGTAGCCGAAAGAGAACTTTTTTTTATTATGAAAAAATAAAAAGTATTATTCCCTCCATTCTTATTTATATTCTCCAAATTTATGTTGGTGAGAAAAATAAATTTTAAAAGGTGATGATGTGATTATAAATTTTATTTACATATGAAATAAATGGTTAGTAGATATAAATATGTGGTTGTTTTTATTGAGATTAAGGGTGGATACTTTTAGAATTAGTTAATTTAGTGTAGACGTCATATTAATTAATTGATTGAGTGTTAGAATTAGTTAGTTAGCTGTCAAATCACGTGGTAGTTGCTTTCTTTTCAGTTAGTTAGGACTTTCGATATTTTTCTCATCTTGTGGTATAAATACCAGGCTGAACTACCATTGTACACAATTAATTCAGAATGCAGAATTTCATTCTTCTTCTCTAATCAAGCTCTGTGCTCTCATCATCAATGGAGGTTTCGTCTTCTCAAACCTCTCATCTTAACAGTTTTAACTAAAATATAAACTTGTAGATCAATTTTTGTATTTAAAAAAAATCTCAAATTATGATTTTTCAAGAATATCAAATTCCACTTCATGATCATGAGATGGAATTAACATGAAATCGCATGTCCAAACGCTAATTTAATCTCACAATTTCATATCATTATATGATATCGCATGACCAAACAACCTACTAATGATTTTCCTTTCTCGCAAGGGAATAAGAAAGAGGAAAAATATCTTTAAATTAATGTTATAAATAAAATTTTTAGACAGAATATTTTAGTAATTTTCATTAAATTAAAATAAATCGGGGGAAATAAAAAAATAAATAATATTGTTGTTGTTACCTCCTCACCCTTTTCCGGGTTCTATAAATAAATGTAAGGGTTCTGTTTCACCAATATAATTGTTATCTTTCTTAATACTTGCGAACCCTTTTCCGGGTTTCCTCCGTTGTTGTCTTGTTTAACACTAAAGATCCATTAATATGGATCGAATTTCTGAATTACCAGAGCCAATTTTAGAGTACATCTTGTCTTTTCTTGTTTACAAAAATGTTGCACAATTAAGTATCTTGTCCAAGACTTGGAACAAGGTTTGCAATTCAATCTCCTATTTGAAATTTGGTGGTGATTTTTTCTTTACGCCATCTAAATACACACCAAAGCTGGTGGATGCATACAATTACTTTTGTATGCAATATCGTATTTCAGATCAACACATGAAGCTTTATTTTCATAAGCAATGGTTTCACTATCTAAGACATTTAATGTCACATCATCTTAAATATTTATCAATATATTATCAAGATGATTTATCTTGATTTCATATTCTGAAAGTTGTGCTCTTAACTCAATTGTCTTACACAAATAATTTTGCGAATGTCAAACTACAGGTTGACAACAAACACACATGTGATTATCTTATAAATGCATCTCTTTATCATATCACATGATAGGTGAATGGGCCCATATTCACCTTTTATACTTTTCAGAATTTAGGGATTTAGTCCAACATTAGTTGATCCAATCAACTTACATGAGAACGAGAAACAAAAAGAATTCTTGAAGAATCTTCTAGTTCTTCAATATATGTCTATTACTCAGTATGCACATCTTTGGGATGGCCAAATTATTCATGCCAACTAATAAAATTATTAGTATTAGTAACTTCAAGTTTACTATGCCATGTGCCTTTTGCTTTAGTAAATTTATTATTTACTATTATATGAGAAAATTTTAGTTTTATTACTCCGAAAATAATTTTAGATTTATTTCTGATCTTCTCCGTTATTCTACCCCTTCTAGAGATGAGACGTGATCCCATCACTAAACGGACTAATCTAATTATCATAAAAACTGTGCACGTAATCATATTATTTATGCTGACATTTTTACAAACATCAAGTAGCGATATAACAATAGGCACACATGAGACCATATAGAAGTATCGTCTATTAGGACCATGAAATATCTAAACAACCCACTAGGTGGGTGAATAGGTCCACAAATATCCCTATGTATACGTTCCAAGAATGCGGTGGACTCAATCTCAACTTCCATTGATGATGGTCTCATCATTAACTTGTCTTGATAACAAACAGTACAAGAAAATTCACCATTTAAAAGAATCATTAGATTCTTTAATGAATGTCCATTTTAATTATCTAAAATCCGCCCCATCATTATAGACCCACGATGTCCTAGACGATATAGACCCATGATGTCCCAGGCGATCATGCCAAAGTACTACAAAAGTATTGGAAGTAGGAAACTTTTGATTTACTATAGAATGTGTCACCAATCCTTGTCCAATACAAATAAAAAAATAACACATGTTTGTCCAAAGACATTCTTAGTGATACCACATCTACAACCAAAGGTCCCGATCTTTTCCACACCTAGCATAATGGCTTACACCTCATTCACTTTAGAGAATGGAGCTATATTTTTAGCATTTATCAAAAGTTCTCATTCTTCATGAATGGAACACAAGCATGTGAGCATATTCAATTATGATAGTTTTAGTACCTCATTCCATATTCGTGTGCATTGTTCAATCACTTATCTTCTTTCAGACATAATATGCACGACTATCACATTCACTTTGTGAAATAGATCTTCTTCAACGAGATATATTTTGATGACTAATTTTTATCAAAAACTCATTATTTTGCCTTAGTCATCATTATATCATCAATATGGTGCATTGAGACTCAAACTCAACGCCTTCTCCATATAAATAGATTTTAGGCCATAAATCGTGAGACTTGAACTCAACATCTTTAATTTATCACGATGCATCAAGACTTGAACTTGATGTCTTACCCCCTCTTGGTGCGATTAAACATGAATTCATCGTCTTACCCTCTTTATGCGATTGGACATGAATTCATCGTCTTACCATCTTGGTGCGATTCAACTTGAATCCATCGTCTTACCATCTTGGTGCAATTCAACTTGAATCCATCGTCTTATCCTCTTGTGAGACTCACTCTAGAGCCTTTAATATTTTTTTCACTTTGCAAGCCTTCGTTACTAGTAAGTAATGATAATATATATTAAATCAAAATTAAGGAGTATAAGATTTATACTACTTTACCGTCACCATATTGTGAAATTGAATATAAGTAGCCACAAGAAAAGATAAATTAAATAACAATTGAAAAGTATTACAAACCTTAATACATAACCTGTACTAGATTTCTACTCTTCTTTTTTTCGTGGATTGGTGTATTTGTTCTTTACAGTATAGCAAATCATGTAATTTAACTAATAGGAGTGCTATAGCACAATTGGTTACACATTACATACTTACCTCGATTTCATTCTTTGAACAAGTAGTATACAAATTTCATTCTTGATCAATCATCCACTTGGTTAGAATTTCGTGCTGATAAGTGTTATGAAACTATATAAATAAGAAGAAGTATAAAGTAGGGAGAATAGAGAAGACTTCTTATTCCTCTTGAATGCTATGCTATTTAGGGATTCACAAATCTGATTTACAATGAAAGAAAATCCCTTTATTTATAGGGGAAACCTAACTTGGTCCCCAAGTAGGATTCCTAACCATATCCTAAAAGGACTCCACATAATTAGACATTCACTATAATAGAAACATGTTTATAACAGAAACGTAATTATAATTGAAAATCCAAAAGGTAACACAATAAATTGTGGGTCTCACACACTAACTCGAAAAAATAGCTCGGAAAAACATGCAGTATTTAATATATCATCATATTTGTAACTAAAAATTAATATATTATAAATAAAAATTTTAATATAAAAGTCTTAAACACAATATTTTAGTAATTAAATTAAATTAAATCGGACTTTAATGGAAAATAAAAAAATAAAATAAAATTACCAAAAAAATAGTAATAATATTGTTGTTGTTCCCTCCGAACCCTTTTCCGGGTTCTATAAATAAATGTAAGGGTTCTGTTTCACCAATTGTTATCTTCCTTAATACATCTGAACCCTTTTCCGGTGGCTCTCTGTTTCCTCCCATTGTTGTCTTCTATGGATCGAATTTCCGAATTACCAGAGCCAATTTTAGAGTACATCTTGTCTTTTCTTGTTTACAAAAATGTTGCGCAATTAAGTATCTTGTCCAAGACTTGGAACAAGGTTTGCAATTCAATCTCCTATTTGAAATTTGGTGGTGATTTTTTCTTTACGCCATCTAAATACACACCAAAGCTGGTGGATGTTGTGCATCAAACCCTAGCAAATCGTCGAAAGCTGAAGATTGCCGTACACAAGTGTTGGCTACCATTAACGATTGGATCTCATGAGGTATACAATTGTTGGATTGATACACTTGTAGTTTGTAATATCAAAGAACTACATCTATCAATTAAATCTCATCTTTACAAATTGCCTGAGATGATCTTTAATGCAAAATCCCTAAATGTGCTGAGGCTTATTGGATTTAACATTATTGAATTGCCTTGTAAAAGTATAAATTTGCCATCTTTGCGAGAGTTTTATCTTGACAGTGTAATTTTGGATGACAACTTTCTTCGAGCTATATGCACAACCTGTTCTAATTTAGAGGTTTTGTATTTGGTGGGCTGTCATGGATTTAACAGTTTGCAAGTTGGTGAAAATTTACCTAAACTGAAAAAATTGAAATTGGGATATTCTTATAATCAAGTCCAATTCGTTGATATTAG
>JAJOOS010019056.1:0-22770 GCA_029582725.1 Solanum chiquidenum
CAACCATAACTGGAACTACTCCTAACTCATCCTGAGCTAGGAGTTACGACTGCTCAAAGTTGGCCAAAAATCACTGATTTCCACACTTAGCCAAATTTCCAGATTTTTGATTTTTCCAAAAAAAAAGACTATTTCCAAATTCAAGCTTCTTCATATTCATTTTAAATTGTCGGATGTTACATTTATGCCCTTCAACTTTAGGTGTGCACAAGTAGCCACTTAAATTTGTATAAAGTTGAACAAATAGACACACATGTCCTACATGGCATCCTACATGGCATTTTTTATCCTATGTGGTGTCCTATGTGTATTGTGCCATGTAGGACTCATGTGTCTAGTTGTTCAACTTTATACAAGTTTAAGTGCCTATTTGTGCATACCCAAAGTTGGAGAACATAAAAGTAAAATGAGGCTAAGTTAAAGGGCACATTTATGTATTATGCCATGATTATATCATATAAATTCTTATATTTTGTGTTTTAATTATAGTGTTATTGATATATAACATATCATCTGATATTAAATATTCTTTCAAATGAATAATTTGAAGTTAAGAAACATAAGTATCAGATTCATAACAAATTTTAATCAATTGTATATAAATGAAAATGGTGTTTGTTTGATACATTACGTGTATATGGTGTTTCCCACCAGTTGAACATGATACAAAAGGAAAGTTCATAAAGACATAATCAATCTTTCACTTAATATATATGATACATTAGATATGAGCCTTATCTATGCATATAAATTACATAATTATGTATCAAATTCACATAAGTTATTATTAGATAACTTAGATATGAGTTTTATCAATGCTTATAGATTCACATAATTTAATTATGTATCAATCACTCACACAAAATTGCACTAATTTTTATACAAAATAGCAAAACTCGCATATATTGTATCGATACTTCACATTGTTAACAATTCAAGCTACTTTATTGAAATATAATAGTGTAAAATTCATATAATTGAAAAATTATTCAACATGAATGTCTTATATAAATTCAATGATTCACTTTCCTTTGAGAAAAAAAGTACAAGTCCTACGGTTGTGACATTCGTGTCCACAACGTCCACAATAACTCATGTATCTCGACTTTTAAAACAGTTAGATACATGTATCTCGCGGCCAAAATATGGTATAAAAAATTATATTACAAACTATCGTGAATCTTAGTTAGGACCTAAAGTAGTGAAATTTATGTATTAATGTATATGATACATATTCACTGCAATGTAGTAATCAGAACAGTGGGGATGCATATCTGTAATATCTTGCTCTTCAAAACAGCAATTGCGTGTGCACAAGCTATTTTGTCTAGTTGAAATCTCCATAATTAAATATTTTTCAAGGCTAACAATGTATCTTCTTCCAGATTCATAAACTAAAAGAATAAATTTAGACGATGCAACAACCTGAAAAAATTAAATTGAGTCAATGATACATTAAATGAAATACCATTTTTTAGTATTTTTGAAGCAAGACTTATCAAAGTTTTCTAATGATTCAAGCATTGACAAACATGAAAAGATAGAAAAGAACATGCTTGAGTTCTGGTCGAGGCAAATTGGACATGGCAAAGAACATGATGACATCTCTACTAGTAAGACGTCCATCTCCATCTATACCAAATTAACAACCCCATCATTTAAAAATCATTTCTTTTTTCTCGTATTTGAATAAAAACACTAAAAAAAATACCATAATCAACAAAATTGAACCATTGTTGATAGATCTTCTCGTGTTCTTTTGAACATCGATTAATGGGGCTTGATAGATCCCGGATGTAGCATTAATGTATCTCTCCATCCATATTGTCAGTTGTATCATTGACGGATTTGAGATTCCATCACTTTTGTAACCTTCATAACTCACCTGTTCACCCAAATTCTTGAACACCTCAACAAAATCAATATATTCATCTTGTATCAACAACTTTTTCGATTTTTTTTTTGAAATTATCACTTTTTTCAACATTAATGGTTGTTCAATGGAGAAGATGTAAATTTGTAATTTGAAATTTGTGAATCTGTTACCTATTGAGATATGGACTGATAAGAATCAGCTAGGCGTTAATCAAGGAAATTAAAATAAGTAAAAATAAATTTTACATGCGTTAATCAAGGAAATTAAAATAATTAAAAATAAATTTTACCTGATTTGTTCCTTTTGAAGCGCAACAAGAAGTTGTTTACAATATATTAGATATAATGTATTCGGACGGTAGGTATGTATCCGGATGTCTCCTTTTTTAAGGGATTTTTGTAAATTAAAAATTAGTAGGGGGATGTAATTTAGATCTTACACTATGTGATTCCTATAATTTATACTTAAATAAAGTGGCTGAATATTTGATCCATTTGGAATATAATTAGGACCAACTTTCATGGCTTTTCTTTCTTTAAATTAATTCGTTTGAGCTTCTATAACATATATTACGTAAAAGTTTAGAAAGTAAGAAACTTGAAATAAAGTAACGACATACTATTTTAAACAAGACGACATTTAAGTAATGATAGTAATATTGATAATAAAAATATAATTTTAAAATAGAAAGATCATAAAAAATAATAAAAGTTAAAGTAATAGATAATTACGATAGCAATAGAGATAAATGGAAAATAATAGCGAATTATTAAGTATTCGACTTATTAGCAATTTAGAAGCTCAACGAAATAAATTAGAAGAAAGGAGGGTCAAAATTTGGTGTCAACACAAACCAGAGGGAAAGGGGGTAATTAGATATTAAACTAGCGGGATTTGTGATAGAACAACTTTCACATATACGTAACAAACATAAAAATCATATTTGTATGTTATCGCTATAGTTTGCATAATTGCACTCCATAACAAATTTTATGTTTGCTATGGAGCTTTTAATTTGTATAATTCGCTACAAACATCCAATTTTATACAAATTGTTCAGTTTTGTATAAATTCATTTATACATTGTAATTTGTATAATAAGATCTGTATTTGTATAATTATAGTGTATAGGACGAAAATATATGTATTTATATTTATATATACACTTTTCTCTCACTTTATACAAACACAAACGCAGTTTATACATTTTATACCGAAATGTATAAAATGACTAATTGTATACCGAAAATGACTAATTGTATACCGAATCAGATGACAAAAAAAAGGGATGTTTTGTTGCGAATTACAATTAAAATAAACTATGGCTATAACATTTAATTTGAATTAATAATTTGCTATTTCGTACAATTTTCTCTTTGTGTTATTTACCCAACTAAGTTTAACATAGGCCCAAGTCTGATTTCCTGTTTGCTTGGACCAACAACTTGGGCCTTTCTGCTACTGATTTGGGCTTTGGCCCAATTCCCATTTTGTATATCCGCTATGTATATCAGCATTATATGGAATTGGCCTGGAACAACATTATATGGAATTGGTCTGGAACAACCATAGCTGTTTGTCAAAATTTACTAATACCTCAATCATACATGAGAATTGGTCTTATCAACGTATACTAAAGAATCATTAATTCTTTTCCACCGTAACCACTTTAATTAACAGAATAACTTCTTACATGCATAAGAAGGGTACATACCTCCAGGCTCCAGCAGTGTTGACTCCGTCAATTTTACAGAGACAATACTATGATAACGTGTTATAAAATTATATAAAACAATAAGAGGAATATAGTAGAGAAGCCGTGTGAAAAGCTAAGCCACTAATATCGTGGCAAAGGTTAAATCTCATAAAATCAGCGAAGCTAAGATTTCGTACTTGTCATATTCTTTCAATCAAGAACTTATAAGGAATTATTTCCCTATTAAAAAAGTAAAAAAAAAACGCTAGAGAAGAGAGAAAGTTGCTGAAATGCTTCTAGATAGCAACGTCAATTAGGAGGTGGGCTTGGAAGCAGCTGTCCTTTGAAGATAGTGTAATTATTCACTGGTCTAGATCCATTACACCAAAAATGTATCAGGGCTCAAGTGATTCACTGAAGCGACAAGACCTTGAGAAACTGTTTTTTCAAGTGTCAGTAATGAAACATTTTGTCAATCGGTGAATGCTTTTGATGACAAGACTTGAAGATATCAGAAGTGAGAATGCTGACATAAGTAACGAAAAATCTTGTAAAAAACATGATCGCTTGCCTATAGAGACGTGATCAATATAGACTCACATATGATATTTTTTTGTTTTATTTTTTATATTTTGATGTTTTGATAAGTAATAAGCATGACTTGTGAACACGCACATAAATATTTCCAAAATACGAATTGATTTTTTTTAATAAGAATATTTTATTACGTATACAAGTATTTAATTGAAACATGATATAGTTTGAGTTCGTAAATAAAATTTATGTATTCAGTCATATCAGAAAAATCAAAAACTACCTCTCCACAAGTCTAGATACTTCCTCTTCATTTTAACTTATTATTTTTAACATATTAAAAATAATAATTATTTTTTGTTATTTTACCCTCCATATTGTTGACACCCAATTTTGACCCTCCCCGATATAATTAATTTTCGAGTTTCTTGAATCCAAACGATTTGGAATTATTAATTTGATAAAAATTGCAAATATTTTTCAAGTTATTTTTAGGTAATTTTAGTCATTTTATAATTTTTAAATAATAAATATATTTTATATAATTAGTATATTTTATAAATATTCAAAAATCGAGTCAGAAAGATTTTACTTTTACATAAATATTTTGTTAATTAGTTTAGTTTAGATTATAGTTAATATTCTTAAATTAATTAATTTGATTAAGTTAATTATTCTATTTTGTCAAGATTAAGAAGCTCGTTAATTAATTAATATTAATTTATTTTATTTGAGTTTTAGCCGATTTTTTAAATTAAATTCAAAATGGCTTTTGTCTTAATTCAATTGGCTATAATCTAAATCCATATAGTCATTCCTAATCTAACCCTTTTAACCTCCTCTTAAGCCCAACAACCCAAAATAATTCCAATACAAAGAAGGGAAAATTACGCGTATAAGCAAACATATACTAGTTAATTACTTAATATATCTATAGTTTACCTTAATTATAATTCGCGGCTTACTTTTAGCTATAATTACACAATTCAGCTTTTCAGTTTTGTATAATTCGCGCATTTGTATAATATAATTTGTATAACTTTTGTATAATTCAGAATTTGTATAATATAATTTGTATAACTATTTGCATTTATACAAACCTGCAAATTATACAAATTCGCGAATTATACAAATGAGACAGCTTAAACTATAGCTACAACCCGTAAATATGCAAACTATAACTATGAAGCATAATTAAGTTTATTATAGTGGCTATTTGTGAAAGTTCCTCTACAAAGAAACCCATTCCAATTTAAATCCCAACTGCCCATTTTCCAATTCATAATTCCCATCCCAAAAACAATACAACGTACAGCAGTACCAACCGACAACCCAACCCAACCCATTCCCAATTCCAATTCAAACCTCCAGCAGCCCACCAAATGTCCCCAACCTCGGCCCACATTTTAAACCCCGACCCGGCCCTTTCTAATTCACAAAAGAAATTAGAAGAGATTTCCAGCAGCTCCAACGTCTCACAGAAGGAAAACAATCACACGGCGTGAAAACACGGAGCAGTATATGGAAAGCAGCCAACGTTCACATATACACGGAAGTGATTAACAGCGTCTACGGGTCTTCTCCATTCAGCACAACAGTACTGTTCCAGCCTAGATTTCTGTCAAAAGCAGCTGTTGTAGCAACGCAGGGCAGCGTGCTTTCGTCCTTGTGGCTACGAGATGATGCCACGTTGCGCGCCCAAGGACGAATGAATTGATCATAGCCCTCCATCTCGCCCTTTTATCTTTCGGAATGGGGCGGAAGTTGCAAGAAAAGGTGTTGCCCTTAATGGTGAAAGATTTTTGAAATTTGATTTGGTGGGCCTCGTTCTTGTCCGAAAAACTCCCGCCTGATCCCTATTTTCTGCCCTAATTCCAATCCATATATACTCTCCCTTTATTCATGGTAGTGGGGAAGGGAGAAAAATATTGGAGCAACGTTGAATTTGTTTTTTTTAGGAAGATAACGAAGAACAACTCGAACAGATAGCTATAAAATACATATGAAAAAGTTAGTCAGAGTCTGATTCTTCTACCTTGTTCATCATTTTCCCCTAAGTTGGTTCGAGTTTGAGTCGCTGCCTGAGTCTCTCGTTTGCTGTTCATATCTGACTTTGTGGTGGAAGAAGCACGGTCATTAGCTCGTCTCCTAGTTCGTTGTCGCGGAAGAGGTAACTTCCTTTTGACCTTAACTCGTTTTTAGCTGGTATCTCACTCGTAATCTGAAGTTTACTATTGACTCTTGTTTCTTCTCGCTCAAATGCCTCTTCTCTTCCTCGGTTTATTGTTGACGCTTAGTGATCAGTTGTTCGGTTTGAGTTGATATATTTTTAGTTGTTGAGGTGTAGAAGCTGTCGTTATGTTTGATTTATGCTCAGGATGCTTCCTTGTCAAAAAAAAAAGTTTGATTTATGCTCAGAATGTTTTTGTTTAAGAGTTTAGTTTTTCCTTCGATTTTAATGCCCAAAGTATGTTTCCGGGCGGTGTCTTCTCACCTAGCCGAAATGATGTTTGCGTCTCTTTAGTTTTAGCTCATGATATCATACTCATATCTCAACTGTTGCAATGTGTTGATTTAACTAAGATTGTCTTCTTCTTTTTTCTGGAAAAAATAGATTTCCTATCTTTTACCGAAAAAAAAATAATCTGAAAAATGTCCATTTTTTTCTTCTTAACTTGATGTCTATCTTAGTTCTTTGCTCGATGTTACTGCTCTATCTAGATATTATACTTAATCATGTCTAGTTGTGCTTTTCTTGTTAACATATATGGATGAATATTGATATGGCCTTGTTTAGTCATTACAAATATGACATCTTCTCTTCCCTTGCTAAAAGTGATTTCGTCTGCCACTTGTTCCAGCAACTTTGTTTATGTTAGTATAATAAGCTTGCATCTTGTTTATCATATAATGTGAGTTAGTCGTCAAATGTGCATTATGCTCTCTTTCTTTTTCCAATACTCTGAAATTAGGTGTCGATTGTCAATTGTTTGTTCATCATGAGATGGTGTGTTCTGTATATAGCCCCTTTTTAGGGATTTTACTTTGATTGCATATGTACGCGTTCCGTGTTTTCTCCGTGCTTGTTTCCTTTTAACAATTTGGTGTCAATTTTTGTTTCCCAATCAAGTGTTGATTACCTCTCTGCTTGGGTTTCTTTTTTACTATTTAAATCTTTTGACATTGATAAGTGTAAATTGTTTGTCAGATGAGCAGTAGCTCATTTTGTCCTCTCAAAGGTCATGAGCATATTAGCTACTGCAAGTTGGTTGCCATATTATTCAAGTCATTTATTTGTTTTGCTTTGCTTGAGATGTATTTTGTTGTAGTCGCTTGGATGCATCATTATTTCGTAATTGGTGAATCTTGTTATCATTTAGAACTGTGGTTTTGAGATATTAATATTGAGTACTAATCCTTATCATCATTTTGTTGCATGTGATACTATCCGAGTCCTCTTGGACTCCGATCTTCTTTCCCCCTCTTGCATTTCGGGAGAGCCGTAAAAGCTCAAATTTTATTATTGAGTCGGTCAGCCTATTAAGAATTGACGAACATGTCCCGTAGTCGAGAATATGCAACAGATTGGAGAGTTAAAAAATTGGGCCAGATGCCCACTCTTTATTTCAAAAATTGTATTTTGTTACTTTTGGGCCTAAGCCCACTTATTTGATATTATCTTGTTAGAAGTTTAGGACAGGTGGAAGAATTGAGTCAAATGCCCAAACAATACTTCTTTTTTTATGTTAGATTAGGGCAGGTACATGTGATTCAAATGGGCCAAAGGCCCAAAATGAAAATGGACTCAAATACTGGCCTAGGAGGACAGAAAAACCAGATTTGGGCCCAAATCTCTTTCCTTTTTCATTTTGATTATGTTTGTTTACTTGTTAATGTTTGTTGTTAATCTTAAGGTCGAAAAAAATTCAAATTCCCGAAAGACATCTATTTTTGACTTAACAATTTAGCTAAATCGGTCTTTTAAATGAACTTAAAGAATAATTTTGTAAATTATCTCACTTAGATATCATTCTCGTATTTCCCCCTTTTCCCTTTTAAAACGGTTCTAACTATAAAAATTGTTCAATTCAAATTAAGTCAAACAAATTTAGCCAAATAATTTAGTTGTCGGATAACCACATTAGTGGATATTCTAGGTGCTTTTAAAACCTTCCTAGAATATTAATAAGAACTTCGAACCCCTTTACAAGTTTTCACTAGATGCTTGTTTTAGTCTTGTGGAAATGAATAGTTTTTCTTGATTTTTCTTTAAAATTAAGTGGGGACTCTCTAAACCAATCTAAAAATCTATTTTCAAATAAAACACATATTAACTATCAATTTCCTGAATTATTCTTCAAAATTTAAAACTATATATAAATTAATATTAATTATTATTTTTTAGAAGTCTTGTTCAGTACTATTTCTTCAGCAGTAACTTCAGTAACAACTTCTGGCTAAATAATTAATGGTGTAATGACTTTTTGTTAAGGTAACTTGCGACATATACCGAAAGGTGAAAGCAACTCCCAAATCATTAATTTTATCTTCCATTTGGTACTTCCTCGGTTTGACAGTTTGGTTCCGATATTAAAAATAAATGTTTTAAAAAAAATAAAATTTACAATTTTTTTAAAAAACTTTTTTGTACTGCTTTTAGTATTCAATAACTATATTAATATAGTCTAATTTAGATTTTTTAAATATACGTCTAATATTACAATTGTAGACATTGAAATTTTGCAGACTCTACAATGTTCAATTCAAATGGAGACTCTAGAATGTGTGTTCAGTTTCAATTAGAATTCTTGGAGGCTACTCAATCCTAAAGTTTATGCCTATATAAAGGGTATTAAATTCTCATAAAAGACATCTCAAAATATCCCCATAAACTCTTGGGTATTTTTAAAGATCAAGATCTCGAATATTCCAGGGTTTAGGGTTGAGTAACCTCTAAGAATTCTAGTTGAAACTAAACACATCTTCTAGAGTCCCAATTTAAATTGAACACGTCTTGTAGAGTCCCACAAAATTTTAATATGCAAGGAATTTCTCATAATAATATAATAAAGAAAATATTTTTACAAAAAAAAGTAATTATAATCCATATAATTTTGACTTTAGTACGATGAAAAGTGACAAATATATATTTCGAAACAGAGTAAACAATAAGGAATTGAACATGGTCAGAAATGATTTAAGCAAAGAAATAGTCATTTCCTAATAAACGAACAAGTAGCACCTTCTTCGCATCTATAACAACTCCCACTCCTCACACACTATATATAACACCTAAACCTTTGCCTCTTTTAACACTGAAAGAAAAAGAAAACGATTATGGCTAGCCAAAGATTTGCTCGTCCAATTTTTGACAATCCTTTTCTTAAGATTCAAGAATTACCAGGTAACACAGTTAAACGTAATTCTGAATCCCTCAAACAAGCCAATTGTGATCCAAAAGGCACATCATTAGTCGTAACTAGGGATGTTGATCTTGACACAACAAAAAATACTTGGCTTCGACTATACGTCCCAAGACGTTTAACAAAAAATCCTACTCCTAAGAAATTGCCACTCATTATGTACTATCACGGTGGAGGCTTTGTTTATTTCCATGCGAATACTTTTATCTTTGATGTGTTTTGCCAAGCACTTGCTGAAAGAGTTGGTGCTATGGTGATTTCACTCGAATATCGTCTCGCCCCTGAACATCGCCTTCCTGCAGCTTATGATGATGCTATGGATGGGTTAGAATGGCTTAAGTCTACTAAGGATGAATGGGTTTGTAATTATGCTGATTTGAGTAAAGTTTTTCTTGGTGGAACTAGTTCTGGAGGCAATTTAGCTTATAATGCAGGTATATATGTATGTCAACTTACACTATATTTCATTTTGTGTCTTTAGTTTTAGATTGACTTTATGACCTCTATATGCAGGGCTACGTGCAGCAGCTATGGCAAAAGAGCTAGAGCCAATAAAGATCAAAGGTTTAATATTACATCATCCATTTTTCAGTGGTAAAAACAGGACAGAATCAGAGGAAAAGCAGAAAGATGATCAACTTCTACCACTTCATGCTGTAGACAAAATGTTCGACTTATGTTTACCAAAAGGAGTAGATCATGACCATGAATATTGTAATCCATGTGCTAATGGAGGATCAAAACATTTAGATGACATGAAAGAGTTAGGATGGAAAGTATTTGTGAGTGGTGTATGTGAAGATCCACTAGTTGATGCTGCTCGTGGATGTGTAAGGTTGATGGAACAAAAAGGTATAAAAGTATTCAAGTTTTTTAGAGATGGATATCATGCTATGGAAGTGTTTGATCAATCAATGGCTGCTGCTTTATATGATGCTGCTAAAGATTTTGTATATGTTGCTAGTAGAACTTAATTTTTTTTATTTTTTTAAAAATGTAGTAGTATGTGTTATTGTCTATGGTGTGTTTTGTTTTATTTAATTTGTGCAAATAAGAGAGCACTGCTACTCCATATATTGTATTATCAAATTGCTCTAATAATAAGTTTGTTCTATTTTTCTGATGAATTAAAATGAGTTTTCAGTTAATCACTAGAACGATCTGATGGGGAATTACATGTAGTTGTCACAGTGTCATTAGTTCAATTCAATGCTTTCTTGGTTTCAAAATAAGTGATGTATTTAGTTTGATCACATTAGAGTTATTTAAAAACGGCTTATTCGTAATATAAATGTATTTAGTATATATATATATATATATATATATTTATTGATTTAACACTTTTTTTTTATTAATTTAATACTTTTTTTAAGGAATAATAAATGAAATGATAAATTTATGACACCATCTTTTGAATATGATATATTTCAGTGTTTTAAGAAATGACTATAGTTTGATAAATAATTTATTGACTTTCTAAACTAGACAACTAAAAGTGGACATTGATTTTTAGTATAATAAATAAAAGTATATGAAGGGAGCCATAATTTAATTTTAAAATATTTATTTTACTTTTAATAAAATAATTTATAGTGATAAATATCCACAACTTATTTTTAATCATATATTTAAAAATATTCCTTTATTTTTTCATCTCTATGGCCAATAAAGCATGTTCACTTAAATTGGAAAGATGGGATCTTTCACAAAATATTTTGAGATCCATATATTATTTCGTAGAATTTAATGAGATATTAATTAACAATGTGGTACCAACTAACCGACCCTTATAAATGTAAAAAAATAACCTAGTTTCGAGGCCACTCGATATGAGAAGTCACCTTCTTTAGATAAAATATCTTGTACGATTACTTTGTATTAATTATCTTATCTTTTCGTTGGACGTTGACATTATGACACATATTAGGAATTGTCTCTTACGTGTAAGTTTTATAAAATAAAATGTGTTTTGATGATTGTAGAAGTTTTCTACACTTCAATCATGACTGTGGACGAATTACTTCAACAGGATGTTCAATAGGTTAAGTAGCGATATACATGAATGAATCGAGTTGATTTGATGAGTTTTTTAAATATCAAATCAAATTATTTGTATCGCATTTATAAATCTATAAATTAAGTCAAATTAATAAAATTTTGGCTTTCCAACGTCGAGTTTTTCCGGATTATTTTGGGTTTCTCAGATTTTCAGGTTTTTTTGACAAAGTATTATACAAACCTATAATTAACTTGTGCTTCAACTATTTCTTTAGTTCTACCCAAATACAACTATCTAAGGTGTTCCTTAAAAAAACAACACAATATGATATGATTGCAAATAAATAAGTCACATGAAAATGATCATAAATTTAAAGTACTATATCATGCTAAAATAAGTTAAAAAATATTCAGCATTACGAACAGTTGTCTGAACCAATGTAAAACTAAAGAACAAATATTCAACATTATTGTCATTCTTAGTGTTGAATTGATTATTTTATTTGTTAGCATAATTATTGATTTGCTTTTATTAGAGTTACTAATACTTATGGACTATAAACTTTATTGGACCATTCAAAATTTTAAGTCAAACTTGAAACAATATGTTAAAAGATAAAATATATGAAAAAAGTTTAAGAAATATTTTTATAAATTACATTGAAGAAAATACCTTTATGTATAAAATAAAGTTTAAAAATTACACATATATAATGTTGGGTTGATTTGGTCTCGGGTTGATTTTTTTAAAGTTAAAATCAAATAAATTCAAGTATAGTCGATTTTTTTTTTCCAATATCAAACCATTAATCAATTTTTTTTCTCACTTTGCGGTTTGGTGCCATTTTTTATTCGATTTTATTCACCCTAAGGTTCACAATGTTAACTTGGCTAATTCTTTGAGTAACTATGGTTGAAGTAAAATTAGACGGTAAATTAACACAAAAAATTTTACGTGAAAAATTTCTTGCTCAAGAGAGTAAAAAGTCACGGTCTTCCCCGACGGTAAGACTTTTCTTAATATCTTCCTCTAAAACTTATCCCAACTTCAATATAAGTTTAATTACGATCACCCTAGTAACATCACACAATCGGTTGCTAAAAGTTTTCTCATGTACCTTCTCTATTTAATAATTGCCCTTTCCTTAAGGTTATTTTTGAATTGCCATAGTAAATGAAGTTTTTTACGATAGACAAGACAACACCTACTACAATCTAAAAGAATGTAGTAATGATATTGTCTTTAGATCTGCATAATAACCTATTACAAATTAAAAGTTCAAAAGGAAAGGAAACACAACAATTGGTACGTGGTGCAACTTAAATGTCTCTACGGAGGAGG
The DNA here is from genome assembly GCA_029582725.1 of Solanum chiquidenum. Lineage (NCBI taxonomy): Eukaryota > Viridiplantae > Streptophyta > Magnoliopsida > Solanales > Solanaceae > Solanum > Solanum chiquidenum. Next base: position 12,870 of record JAJOOS010019056.1, read on the forward strand.
AGTTAAAATTAAGCAGTCAAAGCAGCTAGAATTTCACATATCAGCCCTTATTTATTATTTGGATACATATATAATACAAATGTATATTTTATTCCTAATGTAACTGTTCAGGTAGATGAGCAGTAACAACTCCTATTTACTATAATAGATTGATTTGTCAGCATCGCACTAATATAACAAATGATAGCAGCTTCTGTTCACTAAAATAGATTTATTTGTCAGCACAAATATAACAAATAAATACACATGAAACCAGAGGATATATAAAAGATATGTGAAATTAATTCCTTCAACATTTGAAAGGAAAACATATAATAGTGCAAAATGATGGACAGTAGAAATATTCATTATATAATAAAGAGAAAGTCTTTCAAAAGGAAGCAAAATATTTATATCACGATGTTGTCTAATTGTTAAATCATCAAAGAGACCATAAAGCAGAAAATAGTACTCCTAATACTTATGTAAAGGTACCGACCAACTAATTTATCAATCTAGTCTAAGTATACACTGTTTGCATATTTTAATTGTATATGTAGTGTATATATATGTATATTATATATAAAGTGCATGTATATTATATGTATATACCTAAGTCATAGCTGCATAGGGATAATTATTAGAATGTGATGCTTGATAAAGCTTGGGGCTTCATGTCCAAGCCTGCTAGTTGGATGTTTTGAATTGTTCACTTTGATAAACAAAAAAAAAACTTACCAAACAAAAATTATATTATATGTATATTTACTCATATTTTGAAATGATAGTTTTAAAATAGCAACTTTCACATATAGCAAATACAAAATTCATATTTGTATGCTATAGCAAAGTTTGCATAATTGCGCTCCATACCAAACATATATATGTATAATTCGCTATACATATACAAATGAAAGCTATGCCTATTTCGCTATACATATATACAAAAGAAGCAATTGTATAATTCGCTGGCTCCTCTTCAGATTTGTATAATTTCGCTGGCAGACCATTTGTATAAATTGTTGTTAGCTTCTCGTTTGTATAAATTGTTGACAATCTCTCAATTCAATTTTATGCGTTTGTATATCTGTATAAAATTTGAATTTGTATACAATTGAATCGAAATAAAACGTTTGTATATCCAATATCGCTCTCTCTTTCGCTTTATACAAACATAAATTATACATTATATTTTGTATAATATGTGTTTGTATAAAACGAGAAAGAGAGAAAGGCAAAAGAGAACTGGGTAGGGGAATATTTGTATTGTATAATTACAAGTGTATAGGACGAAGATAAATGTATTTGCATGTGTATATACAATTTCTCTCGCTTTATACAAACAGAAACGCAATTTATACATTTCTGTTGTATAAAGCGAGAGAGGGGAGCGACAGGGAGCGAGCGAGAGAGGGAGAGTGGCGAGCGAGAATTTGAGGGAGAGAGGCAACTGATAAACAATTTGCTACGGAGCACAAATAAATCAAACGATAGCTATTATATTTATTTTACATTATTAATTTATCATTCTGTACAATTATCCCTTTTAAAATGTCGAACAATGGCAAAGTTATTTAGGGCACTTTCAAAGCACGAAAAGGTATTTCATTCCAAAAGTAATTCAAGTAGTATTAGGGCCCACATCATAAATCAAGTACTAGCTTTGATAATCTTGGCGTGTAATTTCTCTAAGTTCCCACGTGTCTTTGTTAAAATATTAACACACACACAAACCTTCTTCTTTGTTCATTACATTGAACTCTCTGTTTTCTCTATTACTCCTCCTCTCCCTCAATTATACATCCTTATATCTCTTAGTTTATTTTCAATATATAATTGGTTTGTGTTTGTGAATTTAATAGTTATTGCATGCTGTTTTTTTTTGAAATTGGCTTATCCCCGTGGATTGCACCATTGAGATTCAGGTTATTTGGAGGTGAATATTTTTTTTCAAAAAATTGCTCTATATATTAGTATTTGTCATCATAATCTGATATCTGTCAGTCTTACTAGAACTTTTACATACATGTTAGTAATTAATTGTCTTGGTTTACTCGTGCATTATTTTTATTATGAATTTTGTCTTTGTTTTCAGTTAATTAGCGAAGAAATAAATCATATTATGAAAAAAATTGAGTTGTCCTTTTTATGATGCAACAATCAATTCTCGGGAAGCGATTGAGCAAGCATTCTTCTTGACTTGGTTCACCATGCTAGCTATTATCATCTTCCACAAAATATGCAAGGTATGATTGTTAATTACTTGGATATTTTTCTTTCTTTGTTCTGGTCAAAAATAAAATCATGAGTATTGTTCACAACTACTGATTTTTTTTTATTTTGGTGTTTGGTATGATTTTTACTCTTTTTATTTGAATTGAGGAAGAGTAAGACTACAAGAAACATCCAATGTAGGCTGATTTTTGGCGTTTTACAAAAATCTAAGGTACTAACTCACTCTTGAGTGGTAATTCTAAATATCTTCTTTTGAACGATTTATGATTAATCCAAATTAAAGAGGTATCGTGCATTATTTCACTTGAGTTAGGCCTTCTTACCACTGCTTCTGCCTATTACTATTCTTTTGTTGTGCTTTTTGGACAAAAAGTTGGTTAGCCTTTTTTTTACTTACAACTCAAGTAATATTAGCTATTTGTGTAAACCAACGATTCGTCAAACCCACTAGCTTTTTAACTCTTCTTTAATATGGTAGCGTAGATGTCACGATCCAGACCGTCGTGATTGACACCCACACTAACCCTCCGGTGGGAGAGCCATTACTACATCCCAACTAAGCAATTTGACCAAAATATTACACATTTAAAGCTACGGAAGCAGGTTTAAATAACTATATAATTAATACGGAGTTCCCATAAACTCCGGAAGTTCAACTAGCATCTAACAACTAATGCGGAAAAAACCCCTAGAACCTGAAAGTCAATGTACCAAAAATCTACTAACGACAAGTCTAAGAACAAGGGATACAACCCCGAAACTAAACAAACACCTTTAACAAATAGTTTGAGTCCGAAAAGAGTGGACTTAAACAAGAAAGATCCATGGCAGCCTGAAAGAACTGACTCACCCTTGAATCTGGTCACACTCAATAGTCACCTAGCTGAGGTCTATCAATAGCCGCCTGAAGATGCCCTGCACTCAACAAAGAACAAGCAAGTGCAGTATCAGTACACAACAACAGTGTACTGGTACGATCATGCGGCTATTCCAGTAAGCGAAATATATATAAGCAGCCACAACAAAGTAAAACACGCATATACAGAATATATATATATCAGTTATCATTTTTGGAGCAATGTACAATTCCACATTCTCAATAACAAGTATATATGACAAGTCAATAGTCCTCTCATGGAACCCAATTCAATGGTCCTCTCATGGAACCCATACCCAAACTGTTAGTGTACCGGAACGTGGTACCCGATTCAAGTTAGTGTGCCAGACCTGACACCCAATCCCATATATGCGTCGGAACGTGGCACCTGATCTAAGTTAGTGTGTTGGAACGTAACACCCGATCCATTCAACAAGCCACAATCACAATCACAATGTACGTTCTCATAATCATACAATCAAGTGTTGATTCATGACATACAATTATTCAATCATACTCTTTTACGATTAGTGTGATCAATAATGCAATATTCGCATACATACATGCATTATAATGAATTAGTTACTAACATACATCACACTAACATGAAATCACAACCATCACCTACCTCGAACAAAGCTTGAATATCCTAAGAAACTTGATTCTTTCATTTTTGGATTCTTTCCGCTTGTTCTTTGTCTACAAACAATCAATATAACGCGAGGATCAATAAACAAGATCTAAATACCTGGATTAAAATCAATAAAATCAACCCTAGGTCGAACCCTTGATCACCATATCCAGATTAGGGCTTTTTCCACCATAGTTCCCATATCAAAACCTTCCCCCAACAATAATTACCCAAGAAACTACGTTCTACAAATCAAAATACGGATTAGGGGAGTAAAAACCTTACCTTTAGCACCAAAAGTTGTGAAAAACTGTCAAGGAACCACTTAGGGTCGCCTCCTAGCTCTCAAGAATGAAACTTCCAGAAAATAATATTTTTGGGGTTTATTTCCGACTTGAATGGCAACTGTCCCACCACAACGGACTTCATCCCGCTACAGCGGTCCCGCCCTAGCGGGAATAATCCCGCCTTGGCGGCTTGCACGGAAACAGAGAGCTAAATTAAGATTTTCTAACCCCCATTTCACAACACACCTTCATCCTATGACACTCAGAAAGTACTCGTTCATGCTAAGATCAGTTTTGAGAGTTCTACTCGCCCGAATTCGATTCCGTAAAGTCGGTACTGTTTTCTTAACGTCTTAGTTATCTACTCATGTGATCAAAAACATAATTATATCTCTCATTCATTACCATATTTCCCTAGACCTCACATGACTCAGATTTTGTCCAAATCTGGACTAGGCTAGAAATTTTCAAGTTACTACTCAAAAGTTTTCTGGCCCCAATTATTTCCCCATTGGCTTTTCCCTAACAATGGAATCAGGTCGTTACAATAGAAATTCCGGTGTAACTTGATTATCCGATAGATCTAGCGCCATTTCCCATTCATTAGGCTTGGGAGATATATGTCCTCCCTATAATTGTCTTGTCTTTGTTATGGTTTCAAGGTCTATGTCTACCTGTATGGAGCCACCATCATTCACAAGGCTTGCTTTACATTGGAACCGATGTTGAGCCTCTCATTGCCTCTAAAGGGATGTGTAAACACATAAGAACTCTTAATTGGAAAAGCAATGCAACTCGATTGGTTGACCATTGAATCGAGTTTGATCATTATTTTCATATATGTAATAGTGTGAAATGAGAAATTTCTTTATTCTTATCAAGTAAATATACTCTTCTTCAAGTCTCTTAGAAATTCTATCGATTTGATCAGTTTCATTTTACATTCTTAAATTTTCTACTTTTAGATAGTAAGCTTTGCAAGTACTAAAATGGGTACTTGAGCAAATGAGAAGACTTAATTTTATCTCCTTAGATATTTGTTCAGATATATCCACTTGTGTTTGTTGATAGATATAGCTGTACTGTATTTTGTTAATGATTCATTTTGATTTGTGGAGGCTGCAAAATTGTTACAATACCATCTAAGAAATTTAAGGAATGTGAAAGAAATTTGCAGGTTCCCACTAGAAGTTGGAGGTGAGATGAAATTCACAAAGAAAATCCGCACAAAGTTCAATTCTTCTCTACACATATGAACTTGAACGGCCGGTAGAAATCTTCCTCCTCTTTAATACATGCAGCAATCACCCTCTGCGTGTTGCATATAGAAGAAGTCGAAGAGCTAGAAGGTGGCAAACATTTTAAGGTTCACTATATCAAGGTGTGCAAAAGTAACAAATAATTTTGATTGCTTTATCATTTCTCTTCTTCTTAAGTGAGGGCAAAGTATGAAGCACATCAAATAATTGTTCTAGAATGTCAAGTTATAAAATTGCTCTTTGTGGTATATCAAAGCTACAACAGCTAGGATGGCAAGTTGCAACAATACAATGAAGAGACTCTCTTGCAATCAACAATGGACATTCAATTAATTTACGAGTATAAAATGCAAAAAGGAAAGTGTAATCCATGGTGGAGATTGATTTATTTGCTCTCAAATGGGTAATTTCTATATTTTCTACACTCCATAAACAAATTTTATAAGCAATGAAGATATATATACCAGCCTTCTGGAAACAGAACTGAGAATTGATTGAGCCATGGAAAATTTATAAAGACATGGTAGAATCTACGTGATAAATTAGCAAGGTAGCTTTGATATGTGCATTTCAAAATGTGCAACTTTTGAAAATACTCATATGAGACAGATTCATGTTTATGAGCATAAATTGTGCAACTTTGATATGTTTTTTTTTATTGTTATCCTGTTACTCAATGACTCTACTCAAATTATCCACCGCTTGAAAATACAATGTTGTGCCCGTGTTGATACGAGTCATAACCATCTAGTCCTATAAATATGTCTGTAATTTATACTTTTAAATATAGCGTATATATTTCATATCACAAAATTTAATGTTCCCAAAAATAATTTGATAGTCATGCAAGGGTGCACAACACACATATGGAGTAGTAACTTGGTACAAGCTCTTTATCTTAAAATATCGAAAATTATATTAAAAATTGATTGGTTCTCTAAATTCTATTTGTGTCACGTAAATTGAGATAAAAAGATAACACATATTAGGTCCGCTCTAGCACGAATTTCTGTAATCTAATTTTAATATAAATATTGGAAATTCATAAGAATAGGAAAACAGGAAGCAAGAGTGCAATAATGGCATGAAATTAAAGTTGTTGCGCCATAGCTCATCCATTTTCTTTCTAAGGACATACAAGCTTGGTTATCACCCAAAGTTCTATTGTTTGTATAGGTAAGTTAAATATAAAATACTTGCATGTTATTGAATTCTCTAGGTATAATATAAAAACCATTTCTAAAGGAATATGTTAAATTTTAGCATGAGAACTTAGGTATGAAATTTCATTAATTAGCACCATCTTATTTTCTTTTAAAAAAACTAATAATTGAGCGATTGAAAATCGTTTGTCCTAAGCTATAGAACGAAGTGAAATTACTAATAAATATTTCTAATTAAACGCATTATAGAATAATTCAGTATATACGATAAATATATGTGTATTGAATTATAAATAGTTGTCAATTACAATTATAATGAGGGATAGACACAAAATGAAAGAGTGGTGAAATAAGGACAATTAAGATAGTCACAATCTGAAGATTAGGGTGTATCCAAAAGGTCGATTCCTTTCACGTGGCAACCTACGTTGTGTCCCATGGGCTTTTGTTTATGTTGGTCTACTTGTTCTCTATTTTACCTCAAACTTGACACATTTTTTGTTATTTTTCATCACTTTTCCCAAATATATTTAACACGACATAACTTGGGATTGTGACATGAAATTGACACGTCCTTTTCCTGTATTATCGCTATTATTTACTCTGTCATCTATATTATGGTAATGAAATAAGCTATTCCGACGTAAAGATGTTCTCACACACTAGAAAGCAGCAGTGGCGGAGCTAGAATTTTCAACAATGGGGTTCAAAATATGAAAAAATAGACACACGAAGTAGTCGAAGGGGGTTCGACATCTACTATATATATATACCTAAAAAGTTATTTTAACCATGCATAAATTATATAATTTTCTGCCGAAAGGGGTTCGGATAACCCCTTGTATTAAGGTGGCTCCGCCACTGGAAAGCAGTGTGTCAAATATGCAAACAATCAAAAGTGCTCACAACCGGACCAATGTGCATTGGTCCTTCGAGGTCAGACGTACAATTAATTGTTCTTTATGGCATATATATATAAGGTTAAATTTCATTTTTATGAAAGTTATAAGGAATAAATCTATTTTATTTTAATTTGATCTAATAAGATGGAGATTTTTTTTATTGAATTTGAACCTACGTACACATTGGGTTTAATTTTAGAGGTCCACGTTCTACTAAATGAAAGAATTGAATTGTAGGTGTGCTTTCTTATTATATACATTGAAACAAGGAGAGATCAAGAGAAGTTGTTCCTAGTGATCGATCCAAAGTAGTGCTCGACTTTCTTGGAGGAAAGAACTTATTGGAGTCCAACGACCTTTATAAATTTGTTTTCAATTTTATTTTATTTATTCACGTGAGAAATTGTAACTTCCCAAATCGTCGTTATTTAGATAAAGCAAAACATTAGGAAAATACTAGGGCCACTGTCCCGCCAGGGCGGGCTAGATGCCGCTGGGGCAGCAGCGCCACAGCGGGATAAGTAGCCGCCAGAGCGGGGTAGGCGAGAAAGAATGTAAATAACGCGAAGTCTTATTTTCTCCTTCTTCCAAAAACACCTAGATTAGACGTAAATCACCCCAGAAACCCTCCAAAAGCTGCCCTAGGCTTGGGAAAGAAGGAGGAAAAGGTGTTTAGCGTGAGGAGGTCGATAGCTTGCAAATCCTTGGTCAATCCACCGTCACGAGGCCCTGAAATCAGAATTGGAGCTATAATTTTGTGCAGCTGCTTGGCACCCAGATAGGCTATGTTTATTTATTGAGTAGTTATAAATCTGTTATTCACTGCGTAATATGTTGGAATGGATGGCAGAATTCATGCGTAGTTTTTGTGCACCAAAAAAGGGTTGATTATACATATATCCTAAGGGTTACATTAGACGTATGTCGTAGGAAAGGGCCCTGTTTTGTGAATTAGGGTTGGGAATGGTTGTGATTTACAATGTCGTGAGATGTATGTTGACTAGCGGCTGTATGATATGCATGCGTGTGAGCAAAGTATATTAGTAGTCACGAACATAATGAATTGATTATGAACAATGCATGCCAGGAACTTGAGTACTTGACTATATGATGTGGGTATCGTATGTTATGAATGTGATTGTGCTTGTATTGTGATGCATGGGATCAGATGTCACGTACCGACATACTAACTTACATTGAATTTGGCTATGTTCCGACACACTAACTAGGATCAGATGTCACTGTAACATCCGGCAATTTGAAATAACGATGAAGAGGCTTAGAATTTGAAATAGTCATTTTGGAAAGAATTTAAAAATCTGGAATTTGTTTTTGGTTAAGTATGGGAAAAAGTGAGTTTTTGGCCAACTTTGAGCAGTCATAACTTCTAGCTCAGGATGAGTTAGGTGTATTTCCGGTTATGTTTGCGAAGCTCGTGGAATGATATTTCCAACGCCGTCGCGTTTGCTTGATTTCGAGTTCGTATGAGTGAGGTATGCACTTTGGAAGTTGGGCAGTTGGCAGGGAAATCCGTCCGGAAAATGTAAGGGTATTTTGGTCTTTTCCCTAACCAATTCTTTTGGTTATATAAATGTGTTAGGCTGATATGTTGATCATTTTTTCCCATTTCAAAGAGTGAGAGTGAGGGTTAGGGCTTTGAGAAAAAGAGGAGAAGAAGAGGAGAAAGAAAAGATCAAGCAAGATTTCATCAAAGATCATCGTGGATATCATCGGGGGTGATCCCTACTAGTTATGTGAGTTCTTAGTGTGGGGTTGGTTCTTTCCCCCACACACCAAACTTCTTTTATTTCTGATAAAAGATTGGTTGTGTTGTTGATGTGTGATTGTGTTGAAATCTTGTTGATTTGAGACATGTTTCCAGGTTAAATCTATTGTATGTTGAGGGGATTGATGTTTCTAAGTGTTTGGTGTTGTAATCTTTGAGGTTGAGAGGGTTTAGAGTTGGAGAAAAGAAGGAGAAAAGTCGAGTTTTCTGGGAAAAGAGCTGGCGCGTCGCGCCAGCCAGCGCCCCCCAAAAGGGACTCTGAAGTCCAGCCCTTGGGGGGGCGCGCCTAGCAGAGCGCCAGCAGGCCCTCTCTGAACTTCGAGGGCTGGTGCTCCGCACCTTGCAGAGCGCCAAAGACGCCAAGTTTCCCCTTTCATTCCTCACTTTTTCATGCATGTTTCTTGGTATTGTACATATGTTTCATAGTTGTTTCCAACACTCCAAGGTACGTCTAAACGTTAAGAACTCATCCATAAACATGTGATCATATACCTTGAATCCATAATCCAATTCAAGGCGAGTTAGGATCAAAGTCAAGTGAAGTTAGAGAGTCAAGCTTAGAAGTTAAGAGTAAGTCGAAGCGAAGCAAGTCTTTAAGGTTTTCAAGAGTCTTCATTGAATGTTTTAACTTCATTTGTTAAGGCTCAAGTTTCAAGTTTCAAGCAAAGTATAGAGTTTCAAGTTTCAAGTAAGGAGTTTAGAGTTTCAAGTTGAGTAAAGAGTATAGAGTTTCAAGTTAAGCCAAGAGTATTAAGTTGAGTTCATTTTCTCAAAAGTTATTA
>JAJOOS010019057.1:0-14089 GCA_029582725.1 Solanum chiquidenum
ATGCAAAGAGTACTAATCAAGGAAATAGGATTCTTGGGATGTGATAGGAATACGGGATAAACTAACCTATTGGGTACATGCTTTTGATAATAAATCTGTTGAATATTTGTGACTAAGCTACACTATAGAGGGGGTAAATTCCCTCTCGAGTAACTTACCCCGAATCATATGGGTTCCTCTCGGATACCCAATTGCCGCATGAAGAACATCATCCGCCTTAGCCCACTCACTCTCTTGAGCTGAGTGTGTAGGAGAAGGACTAGGGTTCACTCTCTCGAGCTGAACCTCATGTCAACCCAATCCCACCGGCCATCAATTTAGTAGTCTTAGTTTTACGACCTCTCTCTCGAGCAAGCCGGAAAAAAAAGGTGAAATCGTATTTGCAACTATAATTTCATTAAGTTCCACCACAACTACTAAATGAAATAACATCTAAACAATAAATAAATCATCAACAAGCAAAACCCAACAGATAATCTAACCCATATTCACAAAATCACACACCAAGAATTGGGGTTTTAGCTAGACATGTAAAAGAGATAGAAATTTATACCAATATGAGTTTGCATTCAAATGGGTAGGAAGATTTAAGTCTCAAAACAAGCCAAGAGTAAAGAATCCACAAGACCCGATCAAATGGATATTGAGATGCTAGGAAGTAATGTAATCTAACTCGTAGCACAATTCGATACTAAAAGTACTCCAAAAAGGCAAGAAATGTAAAACTAGAGTGCATGTGTGAGTTTTTGGAAGATGAAAAAGTGAGGGAAAGGGAATGAATCGAAGCTTTTAAACCTTTGGCTTGAAAAATCGTCCAATTTTCGCCCATTCAGCAACATTATTTGAGATCGCCGAACCATTCGGTGTAATGCTGAGTAGTCACTTACTTCACCGAATTTTAAAGAACCTCCAGTTATTGTGGGGGTACAAATGGCGATGTCCATAGGGATCGCCGACATGATCAATGATTCACCAATAATTGCATGTACTCACCGAGTTTTATAGACTCCAATGTAAATTTTTCTTGAGTCTAACGGCGGTCTGGTTCGCAGTTGCAGAACCGTTCAGTGATTCACTGATTGGACCTGTTGCTCGCCAATTTATACGTTTCATTCACTCTCCAAACTTCCATCTGCACAATCAACACACCATTATTTTATCAAAGAAAAAGAAAGCAATAAAAGGTTTTGGGTTGCTTCCCAAACAGCACCTTAGTTAACATCGTGGCACGACCCAAGTACACCTTCAAACCTCATTTTTGGGGTTGACCATAGTGTCCCTAGGCAAACCCCCTTTCTGTCTACGATTTAGGTGAGATGACATCTGACCCATTGGGTCTCCAGCTGCTTGATTGATACTGAATGGGAGGTAACGGTTTGGCTAGGGGTCCACACATCCTCTTTCATCTCTTTTAAGATCTTATCTGACCCTTCAACTTTATTGAGGATACGAGAAAGTATATCCTCAGACCTACCACCCTCTGAATCCTTTGGCTTTTGGCGCTCGTGGGGAGGCACATACTTGTTCTTCTCCCCATCCTCCAATTAGGATTTCAGTTTCTCCATTCACGATCCTTCCATCCTTCATCTCTAGCCCAACCTTGGTTACCACCCTGCCTTGGGTAGTTTGAACGATAACCACCATCTTGGTTGGCTAGAAAGTTCACTTCCTCATTATACAAGGCTTCAAATTTCGCCTCCTCAGGATTTGCACACCCAACCCCTACAACATTGACACCACAGGCACCAGTCGTGACATTTTTAGATAAAATGTCAAGTTGTGTCATGATCTTGGCCATGTTTTGGTCTCTCTCATTATCTTTTTCCATCTTCTCATTGGATAGCTTGAATGTGAGAGGGGAGACTTGGTCTTCACGGGTGTACCATGCCCTATTAATGGTCGTCATGCCATCTAAGAGTTGGGCTGCTACTGCATATGGTTGTTGCATCAGGCCACCAGGTGAAACTTGATTAGCGACACCTTTGTTTACCGAATCCATGCTTCGGTAAAAGTACTATAGCAAGATATTGTCGGACAGACCATGAGTCGGGCATTGTAGCACCAACTTTTAAATCGCAACCAAGTTTCATAGATTGGCTCGCCCTCCAAATGCTAAAAGATTTGGATACTATCCCGAAGAGTCATCATCTTTAAAGGAGGGAAAAATTGCACATTAAATGCGGTTACCAATTCCTCCCAAGAAGTGATGGATTCGCAAGGCAACTCCTCCAGCCACTTGCAAGCCTCTCCCATCAACGAGAAAGGGAATAGCCTTAACCGAACTGACTTCTGAAAGATGTTTTTGAAACAGAATGGTCCTCACACATCCACGAAGTTTCGAAGATGTTCGTGAGGATCCTCATGAGACAATCCACTGAAAAGTCCCTTTAGTTGCAAGAGTTGCAACATAGTGCTTATTATGTGGAACACTACATTTCCCTCAGCTGGAGGTAAACGGATTGCCCCAATACCTCTCATGAGATGGGGGTCATTAATGTTGAGCTCTTAGACATCGTTGAGATTTCTGATGTCGTCTTGGTGGCCCACCTGGTTGTCGTTGCTGCCATTAACACTCATGCTTTCTGTTTTCAACACAAACAATAGAAACAAAACTAAAAATTAAGTGGGTGAACTACAACTAAGAAGAACAAAAATTTTACTAATCTAAGAATTCTCAAATAACACCACTCCCCGGCAGCAGCGCCATTTTGATGTTTGCGTAATCAAGACACAACTTCCAAGTCAAGTGTCTACGATCGTACAATAGTATAGTAACCCAACCAAGAGTTCGGGTCGAGTCCTAAGGGAGTGGGATTGAGAATTAATAGAAAAATAAATTTTAGTTCTAATTTGTCATAGCTAAAGCCATTATCGAATGGAAACATTTTAAATCAAAGGAGGTAACACAAGAGTTTCCATTAATGATGAGGGTTTGTCACAAATAAGTAAAAACAAGCAAAAATGCAAAGAGTACTAATCAAGGAAATAGGATTCTTGGGATGTGATAGGAATACGGGATAAACTAACCTATTGGGTACATGCTTTTGATAATAAATCTGTTGAATATTTGTGACTAAGCTACACTATAGAGGGGGTAAATTCCCTCTCGAGTAACTTACCCCGAATCATATGGGTTCCTCTCGGATACCCAATTGTCGCATGAAGAACATCATCCGCCTTAGCCCACTCACTCTCTTGAGCTGAGTGTGTAGGAGAAGGACTAGGGTTCACTCTCTCGAGCTGAACCTCATGTCAACCCAATCCCACCGGCCATCAATTTAGTAGTCTTAGTTTTACGACCTCTCTCTCGAGCAAGCCGGAAAAAAAAGGTGAAATCGTATTTGCAACTATAATTTCATTAAGTTCCACCACAACTACTAAATGAAATAACATCTAAACAATAAATAAATCATCAACAAGCAAGACCCAACTGATAATCTAACCCATATTCACAATATCACACCCCAAGAATTGGGGTTTTAGCTAGACATGTAAAAGAGATAGAAATTTATACCAATATGAGTTTGCATTCAAATGGGTATGAAGATTTAAGTCTCAAAACAAGCCAAGAGTGAAGATTCCACAAGACCCAAGTCCAAATTCTTGGAGTTTAAACCCTTTGAATTTTCAAGTTCTTCAAAACCCTCTCCAAACTTACAACTCAAAATTCTATATTAAAAATTTTATATTAAAAATCTAATACTAAGCTACAACTCTCAACTATTATTTATAGTTTTAAGAAAATTTGTGCTGCAGCGGATCATTCGGCGTCGTTAGTCGAGATCGCCGATCAACTCGATGATCCACCCTTTGGTAGGTTTCATCATTTTCTTGCATTAGCCTTCAGCATCGTCGTGTTTTGGATCATTGGGCGACATAGTACAGCTTTGCGGAACTGCTCGACGATACACCGACTGCTTCTTTACACCGCCGATTCGATCCTTTCCTTCAGGGCTCAGCACACTGGAACAAAAGGCGAGGATAAGACCTTTTGGCGACTCGCCGAACGGGTTCGGCGATTCTCAGATCTTCATTTCTTCGTTCTTTCAGCTACTTTTGTTCCTTTTTGCTAAGTAGTGTCCATGCTTTCCCTCAAACTCCAAATACCTTAAACTTAAGGGTTTTCATCAGATATTAAGACAAAATATGCATTTGAGGACGCTAATTCTATCAAAACATAGCCCTAAATGAGTCCAATTTTTGGATTCATCAATATTCTTTACTTGATCTCGGTGCTATATTTTCTTTTGTGACGCCATATGTGGCTACGAGGTTTGATGTGCTCCCCCGATGTGTTGTTAGAACCTTTTTTGTCTCTACTCCTGTATGTGATTGTGTGGTGGCTAAGAGGGTCTATAGAAAGTGTCTCGTTTACTTGTCCCATAGAGTTACTCTTGTTGACTTGGTAGAGCTTGATATGTTAGACTTTGATGTTATCTTGGGTATGGATTGGTTGCACTCTTGTTATGCTTCTATTGATTGTAGAACTCGTGTAGTCAAGTTTTAGTTCCCAAATGAGCTTATCCTAGAGTGGAAGAGGGGAAATTATATGCCTAAGGGTCAGTTTGGATTAACCATCTAGTAAGGGTGAGGGATGTAGATTCTGAAACCCCTTCTCTTGAGTTGGTCCCCATTGTCAATGAGTTTCTGGAAGTGTTCCCAAATGATCTACCTAGTATTCCTCCCGAGCGGGAAATAGACTTCGGTATTGACCTTCTCCTAGATATGCAACCTATCTTTATTCCTCCTTATCGTATGGCTCCGGCAGAACTTAAGGATTTGAAAGAACAATTGAAGGATTTGTTGGATAAGGGTGTCATACGACCGAGTATCTCTCTATGGGGTGCTCCAGTTTTGTTTGTTAGAAAGAAAGATGGGTCTCTTTGTATGTGTATTGACTATTGTCAGTTGAACAAGGTGACCATTAAGAACAAGTACCCTTTCCAAAGGATAGATAATTTATTTGACCAAGTCCAAGGGGCAAGTAATTTCTCTAAAATTGATCTCTGATCTGGTTATCACCAATTGAGAGTGAGAAATCATGACATTCCGAAGATGACTTTTTGAACTCGGTATGGTCACTATGAGATTCTAGTCATGTCATTTGGATTGACTATTGCTCCGGTGGCGTTTATAGACTTGATGAATAGAGTGTTTAGACAATATCTTGACATGTTTGTGATTGTGTTTATCGGTGATATTTTTATCTATTCAAGAAGTGAGAATGAGCATATTGATATTTTGAGGATCGTATTGCAAATCCTTAAGTACCAACAACTTTTTGCCAAGTTTAGCAAATGAAAATTTTTGTTGAGGTCTGTATCTTTCCTCGGTCATAATGTGTAAAGAAAGGGTATTGAGGTAGATCCTAAGAAGACGGATGCGGTCAAGAGTTGACCTAGACCTCTAACTCCTTCGAACATTAGAAGTTTCTTGGGTTTGGCCAGTTACTATAGAAGGTTTGTTGAGGGTTTCTCTTCAATTACCTCTCCTTTGATGGCCTTGACTCAAAAAAATGCTAAGTTCATATGGTCGGAATCATGTGAAAAGAGTTTTCAAGAGTTGAAAGATAGACTTACTTCCGCTCCGGTGTTGACATTATCAGAAGGAACAGATGGTTTTGTGGTTTATTGTGATTCCTTGAGAATCGGTCTATGATGTGTGCTAATGCAAACTGGGAAAGTTATTGACTATGCCTCAAGGACACTTAAAGTCCATGAGAATAATTATCCTACTCATGACCTTGAGCTAGCGGCGGTCGTATTCCCTCTTAAGATTTGAAGACACTATTTGTACGGAGTTCATGCTGATGTGTTTACCGACCCAAGAGTTTGCAATATGTTTTTAATTAAAAAGATTTGAATCTTCACAAAAGAAGGTGGCTTGAGTTATTGAAGGGTTGTGACATGAGTGTCCTCTATCACCTCGGTAAAGCTAATATGGTGGCGGATGTTCTTAGGCAGTTATATATTAGTAGTGTGGCTCATATTGAGAAAGAAAATAAAGAGTTGGTTCGATATGGGCATAGATTGGCTCGGTTAGGTGTTCAATTAGTAGACTCCACCAAATGTGGTGTCATGGTTCACAATTGTTCCAAATCGTCTTTTGTGGAGGATGTGAAAGCCAAGCAAGGTCTTGATCTAATTTTGATAGAATTGAAAGAGGCGGTACTTAAGAAATCCGTTGAGGCTTTCTCCCAAGAGAGAGATGGGGTACTTAGATACCAAGGTCATTTATGTGTTTCGAATGTTGACGACTTGAGGGAATAGATTTAGATAGAAGCTCATAGTTTGAGGTATTCCATTCACCCGGGAGCCACCATGATGTACCGATCGTGGTACCCAATTCACTTCTCAGTTTTGGAAGTCATTCCAAAAGGGGCATGGTACTAAGGATAAGTTTAGCACGACTTTTCATCCCCAAACTGATGGGCAAGCGGAGCGCACTATCCAGACTTTGGATGATATGTTGAGGACTTGTGTTATTAACTTTAAGGGTAATTGGGATGACCATTTTCCATTGATAGCGTTTGCATATAATAATAGCTATCACTCAAGTATCGATAAGGCTCCATTTAAGGCCTTCTATGGTAGGAGGTGTAGATCTCCCATAGGTTGGTTTGAGGTGGGTAAAGTTGCCCTAATAGGTCCCGAGCTAGTTCATGAGGCTATTGAGAAAGTTTGACTCATTAGAGAGAGGTTGAATACGGCTCAAAGTTGGTAAAAGTCTTATGCCGATGTGAGGAGAAGGGATCTAGAATTTGAAGTTAACGATAGGGCTTACTTGAGAATCTCACCCATGAAGGGTGTGATGAGGTTTGGCAAGAAGGGGAAGCTTAGTCCCAGATATGTAGGCCCATATTAGATTTTGAGGCGTGTGAGTAAGGTTGCTAATGAGATAGATTTGCCAAATGAGTTGGCAATAGTGCATCCCATTTTCCATTTCTCTATGCTGAAGAAGTGTGTTGGAGATCTGAAATCAATAGTTTCCCTAGAAGGGTTGGGAGTTGATGATAGCCTTTCTTATGAAGAAGTTCCGGTTGAGATTTTTTACCGACAAGTTAAGAAATTGAGAAACAAGGAAATAGCTTTTGTGAAGGTTTTGTGGAAGAACCAATTAGTTGAGGGTGCTACTTGCGAGGCCTAGGCCGATATGAATTCCCGATGTCCTCATTTGTTTCCTTCTACTCTTATCCTAGCTTGAGCTAAAAGAGTTCCTCTTGAGTTGTTCTTGTTTTGGGAGTCATGTGTTTTTATGTGTTTTCCATGATTTTCTTATGATTATGCATGTTCAGTAAAACTTGTGTTTTGAAGGAAAATGAGATTATATGATTGATTTTCCTCGTGTTGTTGTGCATTGAGTATGAGTTGCCTATTGACTTCATGAGTTGAATTGATGATCATGCATTAGTTATGCTTTTTTAGAGTAAATTGCATAGAGGCTCCATGAGATTGTGTTGAGCATGCTTTTAGCTTGGAGAAGGTAGTCCTTCCTTGAACATGAGAAGTTTTGAGAATTCATGTGTATTGGGTTGTTAGATATAGTTCCTACCTCCTTATGTTGCATTCGAGTATGATGAGTTTGGAGTTGATGTTTCCTTCTTATTTATATGCATTGCATGCATAATGGGCTGATAGAGTTAGTTCACCCCTCTTGTGATGTTTTGAGAACGTCCTAGCTTGGAGTCGATAGTTCCTCCTTGATTGTATGCTTTTGCATCGTAGGTTGGGTTGTTAGTTCCTCTCCTACACTTTTTGGACCAGTTTAAATCTCATTCGAGGACGAATGATCCTAAGGGGGAGATATTGTCACACCCCGTATCCGAAAAAGGAAAAGAACCAGATTTTTTGGGAAGTTGCAAGTGCCAGCCACGGAGGCCAACCACGGCCCGTGGGTTGAACCAAAGACCGTAGGTAGGTCCGTGGGTTGGTCACCCTGCCAAGGTCGCTCATGTCCAGGACCACGGCCAAACCTAGGGACCGTAGGTCAGACCACAGTCCGTGGTTCAAGACCCATAAATATTGGTCTCTGACCATGAACCACGATCAACCAGGACGGACCTTAGGTCAGACGACAGTTCGTCGACTGGGGTTCATGGATGGCCAGTTGTCAGTGTTTTTCAGGGTTAGTTGGGTCTTTTCCTAACTAACTAATTCATATACTATGTCATTCTTCCTATATTTAGAACCCCTATATAAGCCTTTTAACCCCCAAATTCACCCAATTTATTTCATTCTTCAAAATTCCCAAAAGAAATCCAATTCCTCTCAAATATTCTCTCTCTAGAACTTGAAGAAGAAGAAGAAGAAGGATTCACCTAGAGTTTAAAGCTAAGGGTCCAATTCCCGTATTGAAGGCTAGCATTTGGAGTCAAGGTATGATAGTTTTCATCCATGGATCCCTTTCATCCATAGTGTTCCTAAATCTCTCTATTTCAAATGGGAGAATTCCCCAATTGAGGTAGGGTTTTCTTCAATTAGCATGGTTTCTTATCATTATTGATTTAAATGCTTTAATTATTATTTTCTATGCATGAATTGATGAATTACAATATTTTTATGATGAATTCCCCTATAAGCCCATGTGATCCCTATGTTTCAAGTTATGAACTATATATTGAGGGATTTTGAAATTCAAGGAAGAGTTTTATGGAATTGAGTATGTACTACTAGTTTTACAAGAAATTATGATAAAATTCATGTCTAACCCATGTTTTCTAAGATTTGATAATTGAAATTGGGTTTTGACCTCAAGGAGGTAAATTATGGACTTATGCTTTGTTTTATGAAATCCATGCAAATATTTTAAGGGTGCTTTGAGAGTAAAGTACCAATGATGATGATGTGGTGTTGTGAAAGGCTATTTTCACTAAAACACATACTAGCATGATGTGAAAGGTTTTCTCACATAGAAAGGATTCTTAGATTGAAAGGCTTTCTCACCTAATTGAATCAAAGACTAGGAGCCATCTTAATGAAACTAGCCTAAATCAGTAGGCGAAGGGCACCCTTTCATGAGTAATGAAGTCAAGTAAGAAATGACTATTCCATGGGAATTTATGCTTAGTACCGAGTGGATACTGACAATGAGATGGAAGCTCTCCCGTTAGTAGAGTTCGGGTTTCCAAAGTAATCTAATGAGATGAAGCTCCCCCGTTAGTAGAGGTCGGGTTTCTAGTAGCAATCTTCTTATCCCATAACTATGTGCCCACATAGGTCGATTAGCTAGTGGATCCACTTAAGCTAAAAGTTCAAGGTTCTACCTTAGGCAAGTCGAACACCTCTTTTCGGTATGGGGTAGACACCGAATTCCTTGTTATAGCTCACATGGTCTCAATGTTGGTTAAGGCTAATTCCCCACAAGTAAATGAACTAAGGTTACTCAAGGAGTATCACAAACGAGTTCTATGATGTTAAAGAAAAAGTTAGCTTGCATTGACCATGATTTATGACTTATGTTTTATAACTCTTTCATACCATGTTTTAGCTTGGTCAATTGCATGTCATGAAATGAAATGTACATTTTAGCATGTTTTAATTTTTTTATTCATGGATATCATACTTGTTACATTGTTTTGTACTAACGCATACTCTTGCCTACATTTTTCCCAAATGTAGGGTCCGACAGTCAGGGTCGACAATTTTGTGGCTAGAGCTTCGATTTGATTGTTTCCTTGGTGAGTCCTCATGGTTCGAGGACGGATTTCCTATGTTTAGTTTCTTTCATGTATTTTCCTTTTGAACATGATGTATGGGCTAGGTCCAATTTCATTTTGTTGTGTTAGATGGCTATGATGAGACATAAGTATTAGACGTCCGCTCTGCTTTTATAAAATGTTTTGGATTTGGACTGTTGTTCTACTCTTGTTGTTCTATTTCTTGTGTTATGAGGACTAAGTGGCCTGTATGGAGTCCTTCGGTGCTTGATACGTCATGTTACATAAAGGGGGTACCCCTGGATCGTGACAAGATGATAAAATAGGCATAAGACTACAATCCTCTAGAATCAATTCTCTTATAGATTTTATAAGCCAAGATTGTGAAAATAGGCACAGGGTGTAATCTAAAGTGAATATAAAGATCTTTTACACCATTCTGAATTGCAGTGTCAAGCCACTTAACAATTAGAGGTAATAGTTCACAAAAATTATCAAAATCATCTAAATTATCATCTGATAATTTAAACTTTTCTCAAGGGATTTTTCTGTACCTATATATGCCCATGATATCATCCATTATTTTCATATTTCCTTTGGGATAATCAACTGGTAATTGCACGTTGGAAAGAGTCGACTAGGCTTGCTGCTATGTTTTGGAGATAATGCTCATCTATGTTGCTTCTTTAAAACTAAGAAATTTTAGAGTATTTTACGAATGAGGCATTCAGGTGAGATATATCAGCGGTAGTTCTCCTAGAATTCTCCTTCTTATTACTATTGTTCAACAATACATTAAAACCCCTTTTTGTACTCCAATTTCACTGCAAAACTTGCTAATCAGCTTTTCATCCCGCTTCTGAAATTTCCACCCAACTATTTGGGCGAATTACAACATTGTTTCCTTGTTTTTTTTTATTAAATTTAGCCCTTAATTGTTTTATCCCATTAGGTCTCTTCACCTCTTGTTCATCGTAATCTTTGGAGATTTTTTTTATTCTAGAATTTATAGGTTATAGCTCTGTAAGAGCAAAAAAAAAGACCATTTTTTTGTAACAAAAGATGTCATATTGTATTATTCCCATTGACTGTAACCAACTGCGATTCTCTGCTTCCCCCCAACCCAAATTTTTCAGGTGAAAATAAGACAGATGACTAAGAGTCACAGGATTTTGAAAGCGCAGCTTACATATTCTGTATATCATCAAATTGATATGCTAGCTCTTCAATATTTTTTTGTAATTTGATTAATATATCACTATCGTACTTGTGAATATATATATATATATATATATAATAGTTCTGGGAACGTGCGTTGCAGGTTTGTCCTTTACTATTATAAAATTTGTACATGGGAAAGAGTTATGGTTTCTTTTTAAACAGAAACAACTCAAGCACAATAAGACTCAAATATATCCTCAAAAAGTAATTCTAAAGAGATATAGGCACAACCAATATCAAGGATAATTCTTCTTATCTTTATATTATACATAATTATATTTTTTGTAAAGTTACTTTTATAATTTTATCTATAAATTGAAAGTGCTTCAGCAAATAAAGGTAGATATAATAGAAAAAAAATAAGTACATCTACACATATATAAAATCTTTCATTTCTTTGTATTTTTTCTATTTCTTTTTCCCTTTTCAAAGCGAGTTTGGGGAGAGGATTAGAGCCAAACGATATCGATAACAATGATTAACAATCACATAGATAGATTGTTATCTCATAGAATTAATAAAAAAATAATTCATAACGCAAACAACAATTTCATTAGATCCTTTCATTTTTCAAAGCCAATAGATGAAAAACAAAAAGTTACATAATGGAGATTGATAGTTTAAGGAAAAAATTTATATGGGTGGAATCAATAGTTGATAACCAATTTATAGCGAATATATTGAGATAGGAAAGATCGGGAGGAAATAATGTTTCTAATCTAAAGAGGGAGTTCAAATTTAGAATAAATGATTTTCACAACTCGTATTACCTAAAATCTTTAGCAGAATTTGCCCATCCATAAACATTATGCATCATTTTTATTGATCAAAACAATTTATACTTTAGATGTTACAAAGGAGATAATGCTTTAAGGGATAATTTTATTGAAGGATTATATATATCATTGTTTGTATGTCTCTGTCTATCTCTCTGTTTCTCTATCTATCTATATGTCTGTCTATCTATCTATTTATATGTGTCTCTCTCTGTCTCTCTCTCTCTCTGTCTGTCTGTCTGTCTGTCTGTCTGTCTCTCTGTCTGTATGTCTATCCATCCATCCATCCATCCATCCATATATCTATCTATCTATCTTGGCCTACCGTACAAAATGTAATCTACCAACTGGCCACCGTCTAACCTCCACCTCTTTTGTACTTACACTTTTACTTGCTTTGACATTCTCCCAAGTGGAAAAGATGGCTTATTTTCCAGTTCATATTCTGCCAAAGTCCCCCTCATTTCAATTCCAAAGAACCATGTCTCTCCACTATTATGAGCATTCATGCTTACCAAAATTACAAACCTTTAATACAACAACATAAACTAACATGCACACTTTTATCACTTGTACCGAACATTATCTGCAAACGATCACTTAATGTATGTGTACTTTTGCATAATTGAATTGTTGATTAATCATGCTATCTTCTGTGAATGTATTGGTATTCAACTTTTTTTTGCATTCCCTATTCAAAATCAGTACCATTGAGTAAAGTTCATATCATATCAGTTATACAGTCAAGAATGTAGGCATTGCTAGAAGACTATTTTACTTGTGTTTCTTAAAGGAGGAACCTTACAGAAAATACCCCAAAAAATGGCAGATTTCAAACCTATGTGCTAACAACTGAAATATTGCCTAACTAAGGAAGAAAAGAAACACAACCGCAATAGATTAAGAAAATAAAAAGGAAATTATCAAAATTATACCCAGAATATAAACAACTAAATACTACTAAGATAGATAAGGATAAATTAGAATAACTAATAGATATTATATCTAAAATAGAGTATAAATACATCCACTATTTAAAGAAACAATGAACGATAACAACAAACAGTATAAGCAATATCTTATTGAAACAATTATAACAAAAAGACAGGAATTGGAACACAGACAAGCTAGACTTAACAGCAATATATTTGCAGGAATTGTAAAAAATCTATAGTCGCCCAGAGAAAAACTATTTTATATCTACAAATACAAATAGAAAGCTTAGAATATAAACTTCAACACAATCTATAAATGAATAAAGAAGAATATGCAATAGACGAAAAAACATATGAAAATTATGACGGACTAAAAATAAAAATAATATTTTCTAATCTAGGAAGAAGATACAAGAAAATAGGTGATAATCTAAGTTTAATGTTAGAAAAAGAAACAGCAAAATTAGAAGATATTCTAACTGCTATGGTAAGGATAACAAAGGAAAACAAAGAGATAGACAGACAAAAGGAAATTGAAGGAATTAAACATCAAGTAAAAAAATAAATACAACAAATAGAAGAGGTAAAAAATACTAAAATATTAGAATTAGAAAAAGAACTAGCAATGCTAAAAGAAATGTATGCACTAAAACAAAAAGAAAAAGAACAGAAAGAAAAATTAACGGTTGAAATAAATAGATCTAAAGAAAAATTACATCTTGAAGAAAACCAAGATAATCTAACTGAACCTGAAATAGGAATTAATGAAATAAAAATGACTACGAAGAAAATCAGTCAGAAACAAGTGAAACATATACAGAAATTTTAAGAAATATAGATGATAATACAAATATAGAAGTAAATATAGGAGATATAGACATGGATGAAAAACCTAGTACATCAGGAGTAAAAAATCCACAATGTTATAATGCAAATTATGAACGATATGATAGGGAAAAAGTTATATGGGATAAAAGATTAAACAAAAATTGGACACCTAAACCAATAACCGAACAACATAATTTTTTAGATTTAGATTGCGTAGCAGATATAAATAAAACAATCCAATTATGGATGGGATATATATCAAAACAATTGATAGATAACAAAATAGGAATGAAAGAAACACCAGGATATATAGAAAGGACACTTATAGGAACAGTAAAATTATGGTTACAAAATTTAACAAGTGACAGTTTAAAAACGTTAAGAAGTAATAAAAAATTTGATGGTGAATTAGCCACCACAACTATGGAAATATTATATAAATACGAAAGAGCTATAAGGAATGAATTCAGTAATATGACAACAGAAGTAGAAGAACAAAATAAAGAAAAAATTATAAATAGAAATTTAATGACAAAATTAGCAATATGTAATATGTGTTATATAGATGAATATACGTGTGCATTCAGAGAATTTTATTATAAAGGAACATATAATACAGAAGAAAGTAAAGAAATAAGAAAATTATATTTTACAAAACTACCCGAACCTTTTAG
>JAJOOS010019058.1:0-20697 GCA_029582725.1 Solanum chiquidenum
TTTAAAGTTGTTTTAATGAAGTTTAAATGTGTGGATGTAAATAAGTTTTTTATTCCGCACTATTTTCATTATTGAATGCAATGAATGACTATGTGGCTTGTATAAGACCCCTTCGGGGTTGAATACGCCATGTTACAACTAGGGGGTACTCTCGGGTCGTGACACTGGTATTCCATTAGGAATCTTTATCTTATCTTTATCATTAGATAGGAACTGCTCAACTTCCTACTTCTCATAGCATTATCCCGATGCATTTATTTGGAGGTAATGAAATTGGTGTAATAGTAATAGTAATAGTAATAGTGAGACAGTAGAAATCTCAATTAGACACATTATTTAAAAAATAAATCAAATCACATTATTTAATAATATTTAATTTTTTAACAAATAATATACTCATTAATACGGGTTATACGTGCAAAGCACGTTTGCAGAAACTAGTTATAATAAAAGTAGAAACAATGTTAAACAAAATTAGATTACGGTTTTACCTACATTAAATTTAAATGTTATAAATTATTTAATAAAATAAATATTAAATAGTAAATCATTATATTAGTACATAAATTAACCACTATAAAGTTTGTTGAATATGTATTCTTTGTATTAATTTCATGTTGGAGTAAATTCATGATATTTTTTGTTTTGTTCATCTTCCAATTGGAAATAGGGAAAAGGCATAAATTCACCCCTGAAGTTCAACCGAAAAGTCAGTTACAAGCTTAAACTATTGAGGAGACCTATTACATACTTATACTACTCAAAAGTGAATTTTATACCACCTTCAAAGCTGACATGGAAATAAGATTAAATAAAAAATAAATAAGGCGTGCGTGAGTAAAACAAAAGGCAAAATTTTCCCACCCCCACCCTTCTCCTTCACGTTACCCTATGATTTCACGTAGAAGGACACTTCATCCAATACTAAGTGTCAATGATCGTTAGACAGTAATATAACCCAACTAAGTGAGTTGGGCTCGAATCTACAAGGAGTGGTACGTTCTTGAGAATCAGGAGCAAAGTATGAATATGTTCAAGTCAATCATAGGAATATATATTTACGAATAAACACATAATTCAAATTTGGGGTTGACACAAGTGTCAAATAACAGGGGTTTTTTATTTTAACTATCAGCTAGAGCAACAACAAATAACACGAATTAACAAGTTATGAGACGGGTTCTTGGGATGTGATTGGATTATAGGCTAAGGTAGACAAATGGGTGATTGCAACTAATAGTAAATAGTTGTAAATCAGTGAATAAGCTAGACTTTAGTGGGGATAAACTTTCTCTCGAACAATTTACCCCGAATCAAGTTGGTTTCTCTCGAACACCAACAAGTAGCAATTAAGAACAACCTACGCTTTAGTCCATTCACTCTCTCAAGCTGAATGTGTGGAAAAAGGGTTAAGGATTCACTCTCTAGAGCTGAACCCATGAAAACTCAATACCCACAGACCATCAATTCAGTAATCTTGGTTTTAAAACCTCTCTATCGAGCAAGCAAAAAACACGAAGGTAGAATTGTATTTGCAACTACAACCCTGTAAATTAAACCACAATTACTGATTGAAATCACTTTTAAACAGCATTTAAACCATCAATTAACAATACCCATAAACTAAATCAACCCATAATCACATAATCACACCCCAAGAATTGGAGTTTTATCTAGACATCATAAAAAGATAGAAATCGTTACCAAATTGTGTTTCCATCAACTGAGTAAGATTAATTTTGTCTTTACAAAGGTCCAAAATGAAGGATCTCAAAGACCCACTTCCAATTTCTCAAAAATGGAACACTTCAATTCTTCAAAGCTAAGGAAAAGTTTGTCTCCAAACTCAGAATTCTATCTCAAAAAATTTATATTATGAAAACTCATACTAAACTAAGAATTCAAAAATGTATTTATAGTCGCCAAACATATGTTGCAAAGGACCATTCGGTGCAGTAATTTGGGATCATTGATCAACTCGGCGATCCGCTCTTTGGTCAATTCCATCGCCTTTTTGCTTTGGCCCTCAGTATCCTCAAGTTCTGTAACTTTGGGCGATCCAACACTGCATCGCAAAACCGTTCGGTGATTTGCCGACTGCTCCTTTCTCTCACCGACTTGATTTTCTCCTTCAGGGGTTGGCACACTGGAAGTTTAGGCGAAGTAATAGCCACTCAGCGACTCACCCAGTGGATTAGGCAATCAACATGCCTTCCTTTCTTCGTTCTTTCAGCTGCCTTGTTCCGTTTTGCTCATTAGTGTCCATGCTTTGTTCCTCAATCCAAATACCAGGCAATCAAGGATTTTACATCAGTTATTGGCACAAAATAAATATTTGAGGACACTAAATCTATCCAAATAAAGCCTTAAATGAGTTCAAATCGTGGACTCATCCCCCTACCTTTCTTCTTCCTCCATTTTTTTCTTATCACAAACACTCTTTTTGCTATGGCTAATATGAAAAATAATTTTTTTCATGATAAATTTCAAAGAGAAAAATAGAAAACAATAATGCGGGATACAAATTCTTAGCAAAGATCGCAAAGTTATTCAATTCATTAGGTTCATTGTTAAAAAAAAATCCGGCGAGACATTAAAATTGGTCAATCCTTACTATTCCCACATCAAATTCGTCAAGTCAAGAACGGATTATTCAATTTATTTGTGTTTATTTGTTTATTGTGAACATTTGAAATAAGAAATTTTTTATATCTTGCTTTTTTGTGTAAAAAGTTTTTGGGTTTTTGCACAAAATTCAATTTTTTAATGTATGTTCATTGATCTTTCTTCTATCTCAAAAAAATCCTCAATAGATTTTCTTCAAAATTAGTAATAGTAAATCGAGCACTGGTTTTTCAATTGTCTGACTAAAACCTTTACAAATAAATATTGCAACTTTTCACAATTCTCCTCTTTGAACTTGAATGAAATTTGTATATTGTGATAATTTTTTGTGGTAAGTTTGATGTTGGGTGAAAAATTAGTGGTGGCATAACTTTTAATTCCGATAATGACAATGAAACTTGTGATTTTGATGTGGATGGTGAATTTATGGTTATGATTGTGATGGATTTCAATGATAGTGATATGGTTTCGATGGTGAATTTAGTTAAATTTATGATGTTTGTTATCAATTTTTTATGATGGTAATGGTTGTGGGAAGATTTCGGTGATGAATTTGATTATGGGTGGTGAAATTTATGGTGGTGAAGAAGTGAATATGATGATAATAACAACAATGGTAGTGATTTAATGGTGGTTTTGATGGTGTATAGGGAAGAACAAGAAATTGGGTGACACATATTTTTTTTTTTAAAATCTGATGTAATTATTGATGTGGCAGTGACATGGTGATGATGTGGCGTGAGTGTGAAACACTTTCTCACAATGTGACTGGTTGTATGTGCATCGGGGTTGAAATAAATTCACTTTTAAGTAATTCAAGTGTGTAATAGGTTGTCACAATAGTATAGCGTGTAACTGACTTTTTGTGACAAGTTTGGGGGATATTAATGTCTTTTCCATTGGAAATATGAATGGTTGTTTACCCTTCATAAAAACAAAAAAAACTATACAAATCTACATTATATTCCTTTTGTTATGAAACTATATATCAAACTATATAAAACAAGAAGAAGAAGAATAAAATAGGAAGAAGAGAAAAAACTTATTATTCCTCTGGAAGTATATTCAGGATTCACATATCTGATTTACAATGAAGGAAAACCCCTTTATTTATATGGGAAACCTAACTTGGTCCCAAGTAGGATTCCTAACCATTCCCTAAAAGGACTCCACATAATAGACATTTACTATAATACAAATACATTTATAACACTCCCCCTTGAATAACGGTAGATTATGTAAAACCCCACTACTAGAAAGACTTAGAATTAAAAAGAAACAGTTTTTGAAAATAATCAAATTTGGAAAGTTTGACAAAGTTAAGATAAGTATGAACTTTGGTCAACTTTAAACAACCATAACTCCTAGATCACGTTTAGTTAGGTGTGATACAAGATACCGTAGGAAATATATTTGAATTATATTTCCAACGCCACCGAGTTTGATCAATTTCGAGTTCGTGTGAGGGATATCTGGCCCTTTGAAGTTGGGTTGTCTGAATAAGGAAAGTTAACCGGATTTTAAAGGGGTATTTTGGTCTTTTCATTACCCAATTAATTAAATCCATATTTAGTAAATTATTTGGGGTCTAAATTGAGTTAGTTCAGTTTATGCACTCAAAAATTTCACGCTAGGGTTTTTAGAGGAACAACTCATGCGGAGAAAAGAGGAGAAAAGTCAAGTGTTCTTGGAGATTTCTTGCGGAATCGAAGTCGTTTCGCCAAGGGTTGATCCCTAAAGAGGTATGTGAGACTTTCATAACGTTGGGTTCGTTAACCCACATGCCAAACATGTTTATTTCAGCGTGAAGTCGTCCTAAAAAGTTTGAAAGTTTGAATGTTCTTGATGTGTGTTCTTGAATTTGGGTTGAGACAGAGGAGTTTCTTGAGGTTATAGTGTTGTTTCCTTGAGTTGTTTGAGTTAGACTCTTGTGTATATATACTAAGTACCTGAATCTAAAGAAAATTTGAGGAAAAGGACCGAGTTTAGGTGAACTGGGGTTAGAAAATGAAGAAGGAAAAAGTCGAGCGAATTTGGGTACCAGGTCCGTGTCGCAGACCTGTTCCTCAAGATGGCGAATTTTCTCTCTGCGTCACAGAGTGGTCACGATCCCTTCTGCCTCAAAATTTATTTCGCGACCAAATATTTAAATGCATCTCCGCGTCACAGATTTGCTTCCAGACAGTTATTTCTTGATCGTTTCTCATGTTAAACTATCTAAAAACATTCTTAAACATCATTAGATCTTTATTATCACAAATCACAATCCTTGAATCCATAATTCAATTCAAGAAAAGTTAGGATTCAAGTCAAGAGAAGTTAAGAGTCAAGTCAAGAGAAATTCATAGAGTCTTCCAAAAGTCTTACAAATGTTTTAACTTTGTTTTAAGACCTGAGCTTTGAGTTGAGTAAAGAGTAAAGATTGAGGTTCATTTCTTCAAAAAGAGTATATCGGGACTATGTATTCCCAAGGAGTAAAATGTTTTCACATTTAATAAAGAAAGGAAACTGATATTTCCAAAAGAGCCTTTGAGTTAGTTTTCAGTAAAGAGTAAATGCTTTCACAATTAAGCAAGAGAGAAAACACTGATTTCCAAGAGAGCCTTTGGGATAGTTTTGAGTAATTATCTCAAACCACAGAGTTATATTTTTAAACATATGAGCTAGTATATTTTGGGAGTATTATTGAGCACCGATATGGGGGAGAGTTCAGACAACTCCTAGCCCCCATAAACCATGTAGCAATCATGGGTTGAAAAGGGTCATACTTCTTAGATGATTCCTTAGTGATTTTTAGCATAGACAGGTGGATCCACTTAGTAGTCAGGTTATATACCCTCGGCAAGGTATAGGACGGCCCTGGCAGCGTGAGGTAAAACGTTGTATCATCACATAGCTCTTAAGTGATGGTTGTCAGTTAGAGAAACTCCCATAGAAGTATTTTGTATTAATATATACACAGAGTTACTTGTATTTTTATATACATCCAGAGTTATATTGTATCTTGGCATACACACAGAGTTACTATTGTATTTCTAAATAGACAGAGTTGTTATCTATGTTTTAAAAGCTTTTCTTTAGATTGCATTTATATTACTGCTTTATATTGAAATGAGTTCAGTTGAGTTGAGACCAGGTTTGTTCTTTCAGTTCCCTTTTCAAGCTTATGTCTTGTTTTAGAATTCCCCTCGCATGCTCGTACATTCCATGTACTTATGTCATTTGGCCTGCATCATTGTTATGATGTAAATACAGGTAACCAGGATCAACATCCAGTGTATCATTGATTCTAATTGAGATTCAGAGTTTTTTGGTGAGCCTCCTTGCTTCTGGAGGATCCCATTTTATAAATTTTTAGTATTTTAGTTCATTAGGATGCCGTGGGTCTTGTCCCGACATCCAATCAGTTATTAGAGGCTTCATTTACAGTTAGCTAGTTCATTTGTCAATATCTTGTTATTGGCTTATGTTGAATCTTGAGGTGCCACTTTGGCTAAGTTGAATGTTATTTAATACCTTCTAAGTTATCTATTGAGAAGTTCAGTTTACTTTTTAAAGTGTTTTATCATGAGTAACTCTTCCGCTAAGAGTTAAGTCAGGCTAAGGGTTTGCTTGGGACCAACAATGGTTCTTAAGTGCCAGTCCCACCCAGGATGTAGGCTCGGGGTGTGACAAACTTGGTATCAGAGCCCAGAGTTCAAGAGTCCTAGGGATTCTATAAATCCGTGTCTGTAGAGTCCTAGTTATCGATGTGAAGCATGCCACATCTATAATTAGGAGGTTGTGACACTTAGGAACTATCTCACTTCTTTCATACTCATTTTGTGCGATAAAATGTATCTCTATAAAAGTTTCTTTCTAACTCGTGCTTGCGCGTGTCTTTCAGATCATGCCTCCACGAAGAGTTGTCAGAGGTCGTCCAGCTAGAAGGAATGTTGAGCCACAGGAATAAGGGGTACCTAATGCACCAGAAGTGCAACCCTTAGGAGAGGTCACCAATGCAGAATTCTATGAAGCTATCTGGATGTTAAGTCAAGCTGTGACCAATCAAGTTGGACAAATAGAGAATCGACATGAAGGGGCTGATACTTCAAGGATCCGTGAATTCTTAAGGATGAATCCTCCAAGATTTACTGGTTTTCAAGTGTTACTAAGAACCTAGAAAACTTTGTTGAGGAATTTCATAAGGATTTTGAGATCATACATGTTGCTGAAGCTAAGAGAGTAGAACTAGTTGCATACCAAATGAAGGGTGTCGCTAGGATCTGGTTTGATCAATGGAAGAAGAATTGAACTGAGGGTGCACCACTTGTGAGATGGGTTGTGTTTGAGGAGGCCTTTTTGGGGAGTTTCTTTCCCCTAGAACTGAGAGAAGCAAAGGTACGAGAGTTCCTCACTCTTAAGCAGGATTCATTGAGCGTTCATGAGTACAGTCTGAAGTTCACCCAACTTTTCCGCTATGCTTCAGAGATGGTTGCTTATATGAGGAGTAGGATGAGTTTATTCGTTGTTGGGTTGTCTCACCTGTCAAGCAAGGAAGGAAAGGCAGCTATGCTGATAGGGTATATGAACATAGCAAGGCTAATGATCCATGTCCAACAAGTTGAGGAGGACAAGCGGAAGGATAGAGAAGAGTTTAAGAATAAGAGGGCTAAGACATCAGGGAATGAGTCCAGGCAGCAGAAGAGTAATGCCAACCGGTCTTCCTTCCAACAGAAACAAAAGGGAACTGCTCCATCATCTACTATTGTACCTGTACCAAAGAACAACGGTGAGTACAATAGTCATAATTCACAAGGTTTCAGAGCTAGACCTGCCCATTCTCAAGGTAGTATGGCACAAGGGGGTAGTAATCCTCATGTATGTGCTAAGTGTGGTAGGATCCTCTTAGGGATGTGTCGTGATGGCTCCACTGGTTGTTTCAATTATGGCCAAAACGGTTATTTTATGAGAGAGTGTCCAAAGAACATGCAAGGTAATGGTAATGGGGGCAATAGAGCCTAGTCTTCTTAAGTTGATCCACCAGACAGAGCTGCATCTAGAGGAGCTACTTCAAGGGCAGGCGGAGGAGGAAATCATCTTTATGTTATTACTAGTCGCTAAGAGCAAGATGATTCACCAGATATTGTCATTGGTATGATCCAAGTCTTTAACTTTGATGTTTATGCTTTGCTAGATCCAGGAGCGAGTTTATCCTTTGTAACTTCTTATGTTGCAATGAATTTTGATGTTCTTCCTGAGAAACTTAGTGAGCCCTTCGGTGTTTCTACACCTGTTGGTGAGTCTATTCTAGCAGAGAGAGTCTATCATGATTGTACCATTTCCGTCAATCACCAGAGCACCCTGGCTGATTTATTTGAGTTAGACATGGTAGATTTTTATGTCATTCTTGGTATGGACTAACTTTATGCTTGTTATGCCTCAATTGATTATAGAACTCGAGTTGTCAAGTTCTAGTTTCTTAATAAGCCAGTTATAGAGTGGAAGAGTAGTTCAACAGTGTCTAAGGGTCATTTTATCTCGTACCTTAAGGCGAGCAAGTTAGTTTACAAGGGGTGTGTCTATCACTTAGTAAGAGTTAATGACTCTAGTGTTGAGATACCTCCTATTCAATTAGTTTCACTGGTAAAAGAGTTTCCAGAAGTCTTTCCATAAGATCTTCCCATAGTCCCTCCTAATAGAGAAATAGACTTCGGTATAGATATTTTTCCTGATACTTGCCCTATATCTATTCCTTCATAGAGAATGGCACCAACAGAGTTGAAAGAGTTAAGGAAGTAGTTGAAAGATCACCTAGAGAATGGTTTTATTCGACCAAGTGTTGAACCCCTTTGTGAGGGAGCAACGTCGTGGTGACTCACCAAAAAAAATAGTGATCAAATTTTAAAAGAATTTAAAGAATTTTAAAAAAGGGAAAAGAGGATAAAACAATTTAAGGGGTTTAAAAGGGAGTCACCACCTAATTTTAGGATAAACTAGAAAACCAATTAATAAATTAACTTAAAAGAACATCTAACGAAACCAATATATTATAGGTAAGGATTCAAGTTATTCTGAAGGGAAGGGGTTAGGCATCCTTCAAAATCCACAAATGTGGGTCCTGATTGAATTCATTTTTTCAAATTGAGGAGGAGATAAAAACAAATATACAAGTATAATAAGCAAGTGATATACACAAGTAATAAAATGAAACAGTTATATAAAAAATGGCCTAAAGTTTGCCTAACATCAATA
This sequence comes from Solanum chiquidenum, assembly GCA_029582725.1. NCBI lineage: Eukaryota > Viridiplantae > Streptophyta > Magnoliopsida > Solanales > Solanaceae > Solanum > Solanum chiquidenum. The sequence continues at coordinate 8,860 of JAJOOS010019058.1, forward strand.
TATTCAAAATAATGAATAAAGAATATAATTCGACCTTCATTCGAATAGCTTCAATGGGAAGAAACTCCATATACCCATTGAAGGTTGAACTGACGACCAGATCTGATGCGGTTTGTACTCGTCGGAATTGGTGTCGACATCGACAACGTGAGTTGATGCCTACTCCAGTCCATCGGAGCTCAAAGTTGCAGAGAGGAAAAGATTTGGCTTGTCGGAATACTTGCAAAACAAACAAAAATTAGAAGAGGGGTAAGAGGGAAAGGGACTAGACTTTTTCTTCTTCTTTGCTCCGGTTCATTGGAGCAGTTGTTGTTGTTCGCGGGAGTGGCGGCTGCTGCGTTAGGCTTTGATGTCCACTGGCCTGGTGGGTTTTGCCGGAGTTTGAACTGAAACACCTGCAAAATGAACAAAATTGTAAAGTGGAAAAAGGGAGGGGCTGGTTCTTGTTGGGAACGAAAAATGGGAAAATGAGACGGGGTTTTGCTGAAAAAAAATAAGAATGAAGATGGGGTTTTGTTTGTTGTCTCAATGGGCTGTTTGGTGGTTGTTTGGTTGGTTTGGAGTGAGATTTGGTGGAGGAGAGTGGTGGCAACTTCATGGTGTTGTTGCCAGATCTGTTGTGTTCGCCGGTAGTGGAGTTTTGAAGTTGTCTAGTGGTCACTGGTGGTGAGAACAGGTGTGTTTCCGGTGGCTGTTTAGCCGGAAATTGTAATAGAAAAAGGAAGGGGGTTTTGGAACTGGTTTGGAGAAGAAACGAGAAGGGAAAAATTGGGGTCTTTGGGTGGTGGACTCGCTAGATTTCGGCGACTTGCCAGAAAATAATGAACAATTAAAGAATATAAAAATCTGCAAATTATACCCCCCTAAAAATCTTATCCACCACTCCTTAACCTAATGAACAAACTATTCTTTAAATAGGGAATTGAAAACTACCAATAATTCAATACCACTATCTTAAAATCGTAGGTCATAACCACCGATTAATAAAATATATGTGTATGAAATATTATCTATATTAGAATAATTTTTTGGACTCTGCAAAATATCAAAATAAATATTAACAAATGTAACAGAGAAAATGAATATGAAAAATGTAATGAACGTAACCAATGGCATGTAAAAAATGCAATTTAACAGAAATAATGATTTTATAAAAAATGAACAAATATTTGAACGTATTCAACCGGCTGTGAAAAAATAATATAAATAAAAATAATCGATAAAAATCCTAATACTTTGAGAATAAGGATAATTATCAACAAATTGCATTAAAATGGAAAAACATGTATTTTGAACTATTTTAAAAATAAAATACTTAAAAAGTATTAAATTTAGAAATATCGAACCAAAATTTGGTGTCAACAACTTGCCCCTTTGTTTGATTAGGATCGATGAAAGAGATCCTGGTCAAACAAAGTTGACGAACCAAAATTTGGTTTGATAAACTTTGGACAAAAAATATGTGACATTAGTTGAAATTTTGAACAATACACTACATCCGCCAATGGGGCAGAAAATAATAAACAAAAGGCAATGATTGATTGTAAATTGAACAACATTCACATACCTGTGATGTTACTTTCAGAATTGTACAGTGAAGGTCGTGTACCTCTTTAAAAGGAGGACGATATGAATAACATGTCACTTTGAACGAGGTGACAACTTAATGTTTCTCGTTGAAAGGAGGACGAGCCAATTTGAATATAACATGTCACTTTGAATGAGGTGACAACCCAACGTGTCTCTTTGAAAGGCGGGCGACCCAACTTGAATATAACATGTCATTTTGACTGAGGTGACAACCCAACGTGTCTCTTTGAAAGGCGAACGACCCAATTTGAATATAACATGTCACTTTGAACGAGGTGACAACCCAACGTGTCTCTTTGAAAGACGGACGATCCAACTTGAAATATACCATGTCACTTTGAACGAGGTGACAACCCAACATGTCTCTTTGAAAGGCGGACGACCCAATTTGAACATAACATGTCACTTTGAACGAGGTGGCAACCTAATGTGTCTCTTTGAAAGGCGGATGACCCAACTTGAACTTAACGTGTCACTTGAAAGGAGATGATGGCCCAACCTGTCTCTTGAAAAGCAGACGACCCAATTTGAATATAGCATGTCACTTTGAACGAGGTGACAATCCAACGTGTCTCTTTGAAAGGCGCATGACCCAACTTGAATATAACATGTCACTTTAAATGAGGTGACAACCCAACGTGTCTCTTTGAAAGGCGGACGACCTAACTTGAACTTAACGTGTCACTTGAAGGGAGATGACGACCCAACCTGTCTCTTTGAAAGGCGAACAACCCAATTTGAATATAACATGTCACTTTGAATGAGGTGACAACCCAACGTATCTTTTTGAAAGGGGACAACCCACTTGAATATAACATGTCACTTTGAATGAGGTGACAACCCAACGTGTCTCTTTGAAAGGCAGATGACCCAACTTGAATATAGCATGTCACTTTGAATGAGGCGACAACCCAACATATCTCTTTGAAAAGCGGACAACCCAACTTGAATATAACATGTCACTTTGAACGAGGTGACAACCCAATGTGTCTCTTTGAAAGGCGGACGACCCAAGTTGATCATAACATGTCACTTTGAATGAGGTGACAACCCAACGTGTCGCTTTGAAAGGCGGACGACCCAACTTGAACATAACATGTCACTTTGAACGAGATGACAACCCAACATGTCTCTTTGAAAGGCGGACGACCCAACTTGAATATAACATGTCACTTTGAACGAGGTGACAACCCAACATGTCTCTTTGAAAGGCGGACGACCCAGTTTGGGTATAACATTCCATTTGAAGAGAGATGACAACCCAATCTTGAATTTAATATGAATGGTGTATCACAAAATCTGCAATAACAATGTTAATAATAAATATTACATAAATGCAACATAAATTATGCAAACATGGCATCATATGAACAAGGTATCACCCAATGCAATAATTCAAACTTAAGAACATCATGAATAAAAAAATGTCAATTTGAAATGGAATAACAAAATAAAAAGTGTCATATTTAATGAATTTTTTTTTTAAAATCATTTTATTTGAGATAACCATTTTTTTTAAAAAAAAATGTCATTTTGAAAGGTATGACGACCTAAATTTAAAAAAAATGTCATTTTAAAGGGTATGACGATCCAAAAACAAAATTTTAACTATGAAACATTCCACAAAGTTACTTGGAAAAATATCAACATTGAAACAGTCCACAAAATTGGTTTGAATAAATGTAAAAAATGAAACAGTCCACAAAGTTGGTTTGGACAAGTATTGAAAAGTGGGTGTTAACCCATTTTTAATTTTGAACAATGAAACATATTTTAACTTGGTTAGCACCAACAATTAATATTGTACAAAAAATTCTCACAATTATTTCACTTTCAACTGAGATTGACTTCGAGGTAATTACTATGGATTCAAGTGATACCTCAATTGTACTCAAGTAACGACAAGATTTGTTCATCTTGCTACAAACAAAGGCAATGAACTAGACCTAAAATCATGTTTCAAGTGTCCTCACTACAAAGAAGTCCAAATTTGCACACATTTAAAATATTTTGATTTGGAAACATTTGGAAAAGCACACTCACACTCAGAAAAAATGTTCAACGCATGCAATTGTGATACCATAGGTTTGGCCTTCATGTAAATCTCGACTAATGTGAGAACATTTAAAATGAAATCATGTAGGGCTTGTTAATAGCTTGTAATGTAGGCTTACGGACGGGTAGAATAGTCATTTGGGATAAAATTGACTTAATCCTTTCTTGAGAATTGCACTGAATTTGTGCTTTCAACATTTGTTACGCTTTTAGCTTTTGATTCTCTTTGTTGTCCCTTATCTTCGCACTTTTTGACTTCTTTTGAAGCTTTTCTTGTTTGAGCTTTTCCCCATCTCATCATCTTTTGAATTTTCTCCCGATTGTTTGGAGTAATCTTCTTCTTTTCTTGAAACTTAGCTAGTTTGAACTTGTGGGGAATTTTCAACTCTTCTTTCTTTCTTTTGAAGTCATTTTTGTATTCTTGACTTTCAGGGACTTTGGTAACTTTTGTCTTTGACAAATTTGAACTTTGAATCTTCTTTTGTAACTTGCGACGCCTTTAGTATGCTTAAGAAAGTCAGAAGAGGGTTAGTGCGTATAAGCACTCAGAAAGGGTATAAGCTAAAAATGTGGTTGTCCAGAGAAAAGGCTTAAGGCTCAAAGTGGGATATGCTAGGGATTGATATCATTTGGTGGGCTTTGAAAGGCACAAACGGGTAAAAGAAGGCCTACAATCATTTCTCAAATCAAACATTACTCATGATTTCGCCTCAACAACATTTAGGCCAAGTTCTAGATCAACAAAGCAACACAATTGAATTTAATTCAAAATCTCACCACACAATGCACGTGAAACAATGAATCTTGTTTTGTTCTAATCTTGAATGAATGCAAGAGAATATTTTCAAGTGTAACAAAAGTATGAATGAGAGGTACCAAAAGAATTCATGCTTTAACAAGAAGTCAATCTTCTCTATTGTACAAATTATTTTTTGCCTGCACACTTGAACTGTGTTGGCACCAACCAAGTCAAAAAATGATTTCAAAAATATATACATTAAAAGAATAAAAAAAATTGAATAAAGAATACCGAACCCTAGAAGGGCAGCCTACGTATCTCATTGATGAGAATCAGGTTTACGTAGTTCATTCAGATATTACATAAAACCTGTATTTTGAAAAACAAATGAATTTTTGAAAGGAAAAATAATGGGAATGAAAAAAACAATGAGCCACATTGAAAGGCGGGCAACCCAAATTTAACAAAAATATTTTTTATTATTTAAAGAAAACTTAACAAGAATGAAGAAATCAGTGAGTCACATTGAAGGGCGGACCACCCAATGTTAACCAAAAATCTTTTTTATTAATTAAAGAAAAAGTAACAAAAATACAAAATTAATGAGTCACATTGAAGGGAGGACAACCCAACTTAAAAAATGCCAACAATTTTATTGTAATTTTTGAAAGAGAGTAACTGAAATTAAAAATCAATGAGTCACGTTGAAGGGCGGACAACCCAAACTTTAAAAATGTCAAATAAAACAATATTATTAATGGAATGTAAGATAAATAAAATCGAAGATATACAATGAATATAACATCATGTACAAAAAATTAATGAAAAAGAACAAACCAACTTGGAGCGATGCCCCCATAAATCTGGTGTCAGAGTACAATCTTGATGAAATTTTTGAGGGAGTTCCTTAAAAAAAATTCGCATGTTTCAACTTTAGAACCTTCTCGTATTCAATCTTGTAGCAACCGTCTCCTTTGTAAAACTTTTGGAGACCTCCTCAAAAAAAATTGTCCCAGTTTCCATCTTGAAATAATGGAAAGCTTACAAGGAACATGACCGAGCCCTTATGGTGCCTACATATCCCATTGAAGCAGAAATCAGGTCAAACGTAGTTCCAACAGATTGTATCTGGAACGAAGAATGAACGCAGACTATGAATGATTTAGTAAGAGGTGACTAAGATTGGGCTTTGAAAAGAGACATGGTTACCCGAGTAGGACAAACTACGAGGTGAAGTATAATAAACAATGTTGGATGACCACAAGCCAACTATTCATTTATCACTTCAAAAGAATTTTGAAGGTGCTTTTCTGAAGGACAGCCGTGGAAAACCACGTAACCGCCTTTGTCCTAATGCATTCTATTTGCAATTTGGCGGAAATTATGCCATGAAATGCAATGACAATATACACAATTAAACAAATAATGAATAAACAACGAGTACAATATATAAATAATCAACAAAATATACAAGACACAAGATATAACACAATAAAATAAAAGTCTCCTCAATTTGAAAAAATGAACTCATTATGGTTAGAACATCTATGTCCCCAACAGAGTCATCATTCTGTTGACATCCTTTGAGAGGGAGCAACATCGCGGTGACTCACCAAAAAAAATAGTGATCAATTTTTAAAAGAATTAAAAGAATTTTAAAAAAGGGAAAAGGGGGATAAAATAATTTAAAGTATTTAAAAGGGAGTCACCGCCTAATTTTAGGATAAACTAGGAAACCAATTATTAAATTAACTTAAAACAATGTCTAATGAAACCAATAGATTCTAGGTAAGCGTTCAAGTTATTCCGAAGGGAAGGGGTTAGGCATCCTTCGAAATCCACAAATGTAGGTCCCGACTGAATTCATTTTTTTCAAATTGAGGAGGAGATAAAAACAAATATACAAGTATAATAAGCAAGTGATATACACAAGTAATAAAATAAAACAATAATATAAGAAACGGCCTAAAGTTTGCCTAACATCGATATATTCAAAATAATGAATAAAGAATATAATTCGACCTTCATTCGAATAGCTTCAATGGGAAGCAACTCCGTGTACCCATTGAAGGATGAACGGATGACTGGATCTGATGCGGTTTGTACTCGCCGGAGTTGGCGTCGACATCGGCGAAGTTAGTTGTTGCCTACTCCAGTCCATCGGAGCTCAAAGTTGCAGCGAGGCAAAGCTTTGGCTTGTCGGAATACTTGCAAAACAAACAAAAATTAGAAGAGGGGAAAGAGGGAAACGGACTGGACATTTTCTTCTTCTTTGCTCCGGTTCATTAGAGCTAAAGCTCCTCGCCGGAGCTGCTGCTGTAGTTCGCGGGAGTGGCGGCTGTTGCGTTAGGCTTTGATGTCCATTGTCCTGGTGGGTTTCACCTGAGTTTGAGCTGAAACACCTGCAAAATGAACAAAATTGTAAATGGGAAAAAGGGAGGGACTGGTTCTTGTTGGGAACGAGAAAGGGGAAAATGAGTCGGGGTTTTGCCAAAAAAAAAGTGGGAATGAAGATGTGATTTTGTTTATTGTTTCAATGGGCTATTTGGTGGTTGTTTGGTCGGTTTGGAGTGAAATTTGGTGGAGGAGAGTGGTGGTGAGTTCGTGGTGTTGTTTCCAGATACGTTGTGTTTGTCGGTGGTGGAGTTTTGAAGTTGTCTGGTGGTCACTGGTGGTGAGAACAGGTGTGTTTCCGGTGGCTATTTAGTCAGAAATTGTAACAGAAAAAGGAAGGGGGTTTTGGAACTGGTTTGGAGAAGAAACGAGAAGAAAAAAATGGGGGTCTTTGGGTGGTGGACTCGTCGAATTTCGGCGGAACTCAGGCGACTTGCCAGAAAATAATGAACAATAAAGAATATAAAAATCTATAAAATACACCCCTAAAAATCTTATCCACCACCCTTTAACCTAATGAACAAACTATTCTTTAAATTGGGAATTGAAAACTACCAATAATACAATACCACTATCTCAAAACCGTGGGTCATAACCACCAGTTAATAAAATATCTGTGTATGAAATATTATCTATATCAGAATGAATTTCTGGACTATGCAAAATATCAAAATAAATATTATTAAATGTAACAGAGAAAATGAATATGAAAAATGTAATGAACGTAACCAATGACATGTAAAAAATGCAATTTAACAGAAATAATGATTTTATAAAAAATGAACAAATATTTGAATGTATTCAACCGGCTGTGACAACATAATATAAACAAAATTAACCGATAAAAATCCTAATACTTTGAGAATAAGGATAATTATCAACAAATTGCATTAAAATGGCAAAACATGTATTTTGAACTATTTTAAAAATAAAATACTTAAAAAGTATTAACTTTAGAAATATCAAACCAAAATTTGGTGTCAACACCAAGTGTCTCACCTTGGGGCGCTCCGATCTTGTTTGTGAGGAAGAAGGATGCTCCCTTAGGATGTGTGTAGATTACCATCAGTAGAACAAGGTTACCATCAAGAATAAGTATCATATTCCAAGAATTGATAATAACTTCGATCAACTTCAGGGTGCCACTTGTTTCTCTAAGATAGACCTCAGATCTGGCTACCATCAGTTAAGAGTAAGGGAATGTGATATTCCAAAGACAGCTTTCAGGACCCGTTATGGTCATTATGAGTTTATGGTCATGCCGTTCGGTTTAACTAATGCGCCTGCAGCGTTCATGGACCTTATGAATAGAGTATTCTAGCCTTATTTAGATATGTTTGTTATCGTGTTCATTGATGACATTCTAATCTATTTGAGGAATGAGGAAGATCATGTTAGTCATCTCAGAATAGTTCTCCAAACTCTTAAGGATAGAGATTTGTATGCCAAGTTCACTAAGTGTGAGTTTTGGCTTAAGTCCGTGGCATTCTTAGGCCACATTATTTTCGGTGATGGAATTAGAGTTGATACCCAGAAGATAGAAATAGTGTAGAATTGGCCTAAAACCACATCTCCAACTGATATTAGGAGTTTCTTGGGGTTGGCTGGATATTATAGAAGGTTTGTAGAGGGTTTCTCATCTATTTCGTCCCCTTTGACCAAGTTGACTCAGAAAATAGTGAAGTTTCAATGGTGTGAAGCTTGTGAGAAAAGCTTTCAGTAATTGAAAAAGAGGTTGACTACTGCCCCAATATTGACCTTTCCAGAAGGTACGCAAGGCTTTGTTGTATATTGTGATGCATCTAAAGTTTGTTTGGGTTGTGTCATAATGTAGAATTGTAAAGTTATAGCTTATGCCTCCAGACAACTGAAAGTTCACGAGAAGAATTATCCAACCCATAATCTAGAGTTGACTGCCGTAGTATTTGCTTTGAAAATATGGCGTCACTATCTTTATGGTGTTCATGTGGATGTGTTCACCGATCACAAGAGTCTTCAGTATGTGTTTAGTCAGAAAGAGCTTAATCTCAGACAGAGAAGGTGGTTAGAATTACTCAAAGATTACGACATGAGTATTCTTTATCACCCAGGTAAGGCTAATGTTGTTGTTTATGCCTTAAGTAGATTATCTATGGGTAGTACCACCCATTTTGAGGAAGATAAGAAAGAGTTAGCAAAAGATGTGCATATACTTGCACGATTAGGAGTTCGACTAATGGATTTCATATAAGGAGGAGTAGTGGTGATGAATGGGGTTGAATCATCATTAGTGTCAAAAGTGAAAGAGAAACAAGACCAAGATCCTATTTTGCTTGAATTGAAGGCAAAAGTTCATAAGCAAAAAGTAATGGCTTTTGACAAGGGGGAGATGGTGTATTAAGGTATCAAGGTAGGTTGTGTGTACCTAGGGTGGATGAGCTCTAAGAGAGGATCATGGATGAAGCTCATATCTCCATATATTCTATCCATTAGAGTTCCACAAAGATGTATCATGATTTGAGAGAGGTTTAATGGTGGAGTAGTATGAAGAATGGCATTGCAGAGTTTGTTGTTAAGTGTCCGAATTGCCAACAAGTTAAAGTAGAGCACCAAAGACCCGGTGGTATGGCGCAGAATATAGATTTTAGGGAATGGAAGTGGGAGATGATCAATATGGATTTTATCACAGGTTTACCAAGGTCTCGCAGGCAGCATGATTCTATTTAGGTGATTGTTGATAGAATGACTAAATCAGCCCACTTTTTACCGGTAAAGACTACCCATTCAGCAGAATATTATGCTAAGTTGTTTATTCAAGAGGTAGTCAAACTTTATGGGGTTCCGGTATCGATTATTTTAGATAGAAGAGCATAATTTAGTGCACAGTTTTGGAAGTTATTTCAGAAAGGCTTGGGTTCAAAGGTGAACTTGAGTACTGCTTTTCATCCTCAGATAGATGGTCAAGTAGAGCGCACTATTCAGACTTTAGAAGATATGTTGAGGGCATGTGTGATTGATTTCAAGGGTAATTGGGATGATCACCTACCTCTCATTGAGTTTGCTTACAACAATAGTTACCACTCCAGCATCCAGATGGCTCCTTATGAAGCTCTTTATGGGAGAAGATGCAGATCTCCTATTGGATAGTTTGAGGTTAGTGAAGCTGGGTTGATTGGACCAAACTTAGTTCATCAAGCTATGGAGAAAGTTAAGATTATTCAAGAGATGTTGAAAACAGCGCAGAGTCATCACAAATCTTATACTGATGTTAGAAGAAGAGACCTAGAGTTTGAAGTAGATGACTGGGTATACTTTAAGGTTTCACCCATGAAGGGTGTTATGAGATTTGGTAAGAAGGGTAAGCTTAGTCCCCGATATATTAGTAATTACAGAATAACGTAGCTTATGAGTTGGAGCTACCCCAAGAATTAGCAGCAATTCATCTAGGTTCCGTATCTCCACGTTGAAGAAGTGCATGGGTGATCCTTCACTTATCATACATACTGAAGATATTGGAATCAAGGATATCTTATCATATGAGGAGATTCTTGTTGAGATTCTAGATCGCCAAGTTCGCAAGTTCAGAACTAAAGAAGTAGCATCAGTCAAAGTTCTGTGGAGAAATCAGATTGTTGAGGAAGCTACTTGGGAAGCTGAGAGGAATATGAAGAAGATATACCCACATCTCTTCGAATCTGAAGAAGTTCCAAATTAAGGTACTAATCCTTTTCTTGGCATTTATTTTAAATTGGCATGTTGTATTTACATTTTGCTTGTTGGGTGTTTGAGCTAGATGTTAGATGTTACGCCCTTAGCCTGCTAAGATTAATCTCATTCGAGGATGAATGTTCCCAAGGGGGAGATATAGTAACAACCGCTACTAGAAAGACATAGAATTAGAAAGAAACCGTTTTTGGAAATAATCAAATTTGGAAAGTTTGACAAAGTTAAGCTAAGTATAAACTTTGGGTCAACTTCAAATGACCATAACTCCTAGCTTAGGATGTGTTAGGTGTTCTACAAGATACCGTAGGAAATATCTTTGAATTATCTTCCAACACCACCAAGTTGATAAGTTTCAAGTTCGTATGAGGGAGATATGTCCCTTTGAAGTTGGGTTGTCTGAATAAGGAAAGTTAACCGGATTTTAAAGGAGTATTTTGGTCTTTTCATTATCCAATTAATTAAATCCCTTTTTAGTAAATTATTTGGGATCCAAACTAAGTTAGTTCAGTTTACGCACTCAAAGATTTCACTCTAGGGTTTTTAGAGGAAGAACTCAAGAGGAGAAAAGAGGAGAAAAGTCAAGTGTTCTTGGAAATTTCTTGCGGAATCGAAGTCGTTTCACCAAGGGTTGATCCCTAATGAGGTATGTGAGACTTTCATAACATTGGGTTCGTTCACCCACGTTCCAAGCATGATTATTTCAGCGTGAAGTCGTCGTAAAAAGATAGGAAGTTTGAATGTTCTTGGTGTGTGTTCTTGAATTGCTTTCATTCTTGAATTTGAGCTGAGATTGAGGAGTTTCTTGAGGTTATAGTGTTGTTTCTTTGAGTTGTTTGAGTTAGATTCTTGTGTACATATACTGGGTACCATAATCTAAAGAGATATTGAGGAAAAGAACCGAGTTTAGGCGAACTGGGTTAGAAAATGAAGAAGGAAAAAGTCAGGAGAATCTGGGTACCAGGTCCGCGGGCGAACATGTTCCTCAAAATGGGGAATTTTCTCTCCTCGTCGCGGAGCGGTCACGGACCCTTCTGCATCAAAATTTATTTCAAGACCAAATATTTAAATGCATCTCTGTGTTGCGTCCTTGCTTCCAGACAGTGATTTCTTGATCGTTTCTCATGTTTAACTATCTAAAAACACTCCTAAACATCATGAGATCTTTTCTATCACAAATCACGATCCTTGAATCTGTAATTCAATTGAAGGAAAGCTAAGAGTTAAGTCAAGAGAAGTTAAGAGCCAAGTCAAGAGAAGTTCATAGTGTCTTCCAAAAGTCTTTTACAAATGTTTTAACTTTGTTTTAAGCCCTAAGCTTTGAGATAAGTAAATAGTAAAGATTGAAGTTCATTTCT
>JAJOOS010019059.1:0-15930 GCA_029582725.1 Solanum chiquidenum
AATTTTATAAAATTAATATCTTGCTTTAAATAATCCTCGAACCCATAGTTCTAAATTTGATAGGAATATTATACTAATACATAATATGATAAAAAAAATTTGTCTGCATTGGTTACTTATATCGAATTAATCCATAAATATATGTACATGTTATGCATATGCACTTTTTAATACTTGATTTATATTAGAGTTAAAGTGATATGCATGTATTTTCACTTTAATTTGTTGATTCTTAAAGTTATTCTCTCGATCTCATATTAGATGGCATTTTACTAAAAAATTACGTAGATTTTTCTTTTATTAGTTCATCACTTACAAAATCAAGATAAATTAATATTTTTTGCTATTTTACTCTATAATTAATATGGCTATTGAAAGTTTAAACAAATTTTGAAGATCTAAAGTTTTTTTTCAAGAGGATAATTAATATAAACAAAGGGCAAAACAGTAAAGTTGATTAATATACTAATGAATTCTGAATTACCGTGTAAAATAAAAAATACACATTTAATATGAGATGGATGGAATAATAGTTTAGTTAAATACAAATATTAAGTGTTCTTTACTCTCTTTGAATCGACAATAATAATAATAATATACTAAGTATAGTTTTTAAGTGAAGTCTAGAAAAGGTGAATTGTACTCAAACTTTATCTTTATAAGTCTCAAGAAAATTGTTTGAAAGAAATACAAAATAAAAAACTATAATGAAAAGTGAAAACATTGAAGAAATATTAAAAGTAAAACATATACTTAAGAATAACCATAATACTACATATCTCCTCAAATACCATATCTTTCATTCTTTTTGCTTCTTCATATTATAAGAAAATTAAATATTTGTGATTACATCCTTAATAAGAAGTCCAAGAGAGTTGTAAGATGATCCACCTTCCTCCATAGCTACTCTACTCTTCTCCTTCATTTCCTTCATTTTTTTCCTTACTTCATTCTCTTCACTTTTTACCATCAACTTTAATAAACCACTTTCAATTTCTTGTGCACTTACTATATCAACTTGATTATTTTTCCCTTCAAAATCAACAACATAGTCCAACTTTATCTCTTCACCAAGTCCTAATTCTTTCACTAACAAAAATGCATTCATTTGTTGTTCTGCATAGAGTGGCCAAGTTGCAATTGGTACACTAAAATGTACACTTTCTAGTATTGAATTCCATCCACAATGGGACACAAATCCTCCTATTGATGGATGAGATAAAATTGTTACTTGTGGTGCCCATCCTATTATTTTTCCTATTTCTCTTGTTCTCTCCAAGAATCCTTTTGGCAACACTTCTTCATAGTTGTTGTAACTTGTTGGTATATCTACTTTTCCCTTTGGTGGAGATTTTCTCAAAGACCACAAGAACCTGTTTGAAAGTAACAATAAAACAAAATTAGGAATGGGCTTTCGAGGCGTAAAAATTTATGTTGCTCAGATTTTTCAAAAATGATGACGACATTGTACGTATTGGATAACCTTATAGGTGAAAACAACTTTCCTTAAAGAGATATATTAACAAGCCACTTCAAGATAAAAAAAAAAAACCTTATATCACTAAAACAACCCTTAATCCCAATCAACAAAGTTAGTTGGAGTGTGATATGAATCCTTATTATCATAAATGTTGTAAATTATGGGACTTTATTCACAGACAACACAACATCTCTAGTTAATAATAAAGAAACCTTTTTATCATTTTACCACATGCATTATATGTATGCACACTATGTTACTCCCTTCGTTTAAATTTGTTTGTCTTACTTTTTTTTATTCCATTTTATTTTACAACCCTTTAACTTCAAATTTCCACATGACATATTTAAGACTGTAAGATTAAAATATATTTTGATATATTTTACCAATCTTTAGTTTAAGACCGACCACAAGATTCTATTTTCGTAAAAACTTCATGCGTAAACCAGACAAGCAACTTGAAACTGGAGAGTGAAAAAAAATTATAACTAATAGTACCTGTGACCACAATGCTCTAGTGCAGTTGCTATTTCTTTGATCTGTTCTGCTTCAAAACTTCCCATACTACCAAAACACAAAAACACAACAGAGGAATCCTGTTGATCATCTAACCACTTAATAATAATTTCAATCTCCAGTGAATTATTTCTAAAATGGCCACTTTTTTCAAAACTAACCACAGGACCAACTGGATAAATTTTTGGAACCATCTTAGAATCAAAAAGAGCCTGAAGAGAAAACGATTCAAGCTCGAAAAAAGTATTAACAATAATCCCTTTAGTCTCTTTAAATCGACGAATTCCATCAAAAAACAACGTTGAGGCAAGTCTTGAATCTAACAAATGATTAGGCAAAACTTTAGTAGGACAAAGATTTTTAAAACTTGGGATTGATAATGCCTCGTTAGAGTTCATGTATCTGGACGTATCTGAATGTTGTTCATTTCTTAAGATCTCGAAATGAAGACATAAGCCAAGAAAAGAAGCGTTTGAAGCAAAGTAAATGTAACTAGGGACATTAAATTCGTTAGCTATGTCAATCATTGAGGTACAAAACATGTCAAGAATAAAACCATAACATGAACTTGTTTTACAAATGTTGTGAACATATTCACGTACGAGTGATTTATGACCATCGATGAAATCATAGAGGAATGTTTCGTGGTTATTGAGGAATCCAGATGATGTTTTATCGTCTAGGGAGATATCGATGAATTTTAAACGAGGTTGAGAAGTGAGTGATTGAATGAAATTTTGAACACCATAGTCTAAAGGAAGTTTCATGATGAGAAAAGAGATGGAAAAATTTTCATCTTTATTTACAATTTGTTTTGCAAATTCAATGGCTGATACAATGTGGCCTAATCCTGCTAAAGGAATGAAAATTAATTCTTTCATGGTGATGGAGTATTTTTTTTTTGTTAATTTATTTGTGGGCAAAGTATTGATTTAGAGTTTATATAGATAAATCATGATAGAAGAAGTGATTTTTTACTAATAGAAAATTTGAAGTTTCAAACTTCAAAGAGAATGTTGACAAGTATTTAGGTAAGAAAAGTCTTTGGATAGGGACATTGGTATATAGTATGAATATGAGAGGAAACTCATTATGAACCATAAAATGGTTATAAAATAAAGGAATTCAATTTACAAATGATAATTAGGAATGGAGATAAGGATTTGTACATTACTTACTTCGATGTCAGATTGTTGTTGACTGGATATGAAATTTTAAGGTAGAGTTCGAGCTCTAAATATAAAAATATTTGATTAATAGAAAATGCTATGCTTTGAGTAATTTACTTAGCGCGAATTTATCGAATAGCATGTGTACTAAATGACAATATGTTCTTTACACCTGGAAAGACAAGTATTAAGGTTATATTTGACCCAAAAAACATGTAGACCTTTTTAATTCTATAGTCAAATCTCTTTGTTAACAATATTATTTGATTCGATATTTTTTTTTACTAGTATAACAAATTGATGTAATAATAATATATATATATATGTAACATAATATGAAAGACCGATTTCACCGAAAATATACTTATGATAGTGAAATATTATTATAGAAGATGATTATTATAGAGATATTTAACTATAGTATACGTACAAAATGGTTTCTGACTTGATTCTAAATTGAATTACAGGATAATCAATAATGAGTTAGAAAAATAGATTGTATTGTCTTTCTAGTTAATTAGTTGACGAGTTCAAATATTTTTACTGTTCTTACAAAGGACTTGTCCAAATTCTAGATGAATGTACTTTTTGAAGTTTCCATTTGTCAAATTTCCAACAAAGTTTTATTGATAAGAAATTTATATGAACTCTCCTTCTCTGCCCATACTGTAACGTAAATTAGCATAACCTTTTTGCCCTAAAATTACGTTTTTCAAATATTAATTAGATGAATTCTTCTTCACATGATAAGAGTTTTTGTGTAATAAAACTACACCTGTAAGAATGGCCTTTGCTACCTTATAGTCAACAACTTAGCATATCAAAAGAATTCCGAATATCAATTACAATTAGTCATGAGTCAATCGAGAAAATAACAATTCCATGAAATTTTATACAATACTATATAGTTGTAGAAAAATTGACTAGATGTACACATATTAAAGTTGGATACCCCAGTTTTATAAATTATAATTGGAATACCATGTACAATTTAATTTTCGTTTATATAATGTTTAACAATTTATAAAATGTGTTTATTTCTTAAATGGAATAAAAATTTAGTCTTTTATTATTATTTCATATTCCCTATCATCATAAATTAATATATCACTTTTCCGTATAATTAACTTACTCACGTATAATATACTTATGTGATAATATAATAATAATAAATATAATATCGAGATTATATCAGATCTCCTTGCTATATACACCTACCAAATAACTCCTAAATTTTCCAATATATGATTATGAGCTCTTGCATTTACACTAACTTCCCACTTTTTATTTATTTTTCATCAAAATAAAAAATAAAAAGTGAAAAATTTACAGATAAGAAAGGGATGATAAATGGTCAAAGATTAGAATGATTTATTAAATACTAAACCTAGAATTGTTAATGACAAATTTATTTCAACATCATAACCAACTGTATGAATAGAGAATCCAATTTAATTAAACTTAATCCATAATTAATTAATTCATTAATATAGTCATTAGTCAATATTCTTCTCTCATTGACTCTATCTGTTAAGTAATAAATGCTCAATGAATTTTTTTTCTTATTTAAATACTCTTATTATTATGTGTGATATCTTCTATTAGGGAGGCTTTTGGCAGATTGAGGAGGTGATCTTCAAGTTTTTCTCATTGTAAGTATGTTAATTTTAGATGAGTTTTCTTTTTTTCTGTTTAATCATTTCATATGTATTTGTAATTCACTGATTCGATTAGTTCAGATACATTTCTAGAGTGCTCGAATCGATTTTTTTTGTTAAGGATATAATTTGATAGCTAGATCTCTCATCTTATCTATCCTAATTCCTACCACATTCTATAGTGATGATGGAATGAGTCGAGATCTAATGGCTAACCTCTAGATCTATTTCGTGATAATAAGGTACATTCTCCAAAATTTTGATTTGCACTATGTAAAAAGCTATTAATAAAGGTGAAAGTGTTTGTTATTGTAGAGATTATTCACTTTTTTCATTTACATTTTGTCTTTTTCTTTTTTTATGATTTAGATCTAGCTCATAATATACAATTTCATATTTCTCGTCTCATTTAGTACTATCGATACCAAAGAATCTGACTAATTTAAATTTTAATTTTATCGTGTAAGAGTTATTAAAAAGGAGAACACTCGCCATTAGAGATTATTCACATTTCAATTTGCATTCTCGTTTTCCCCCTCTTTGTTCTTTGATCATATCACACAACTAGTTGATATATATATATATATACGTACTTACTATATATATTCTAATTATAGTTGATTTATCAAATGTAGTATATTAATTGTATATAGTTATTCTCAAGTCAGAAATATCATTACGAAACTTGCAAGCACCTACCTTATTATATCTTCATAAATCATAAGGAGTAGATATAAAGAAAATCACAACAAATCACCTAACCTCTATATATTATACCCCCTTTTTTTTTTGTTTTTATAAAAGTCAGATATCTCCAAAACTTAGAATAGTAACCAACATGTTATCATAGGAAATATTCTTAGAATATAATCTTCATTGATTCATAGTTGAACTAGACAAAGATATATGCCTATATTTTTAAAAATTAGATGGAGTGATCCATATCTCAATTAAAGATAATATTTAAATTAAGTAATTAATTAATTAAAGTGAAAGCAGAAAGCAGGTGAGATTTGGAAAGAATAATAAATAAAATAAAATGAATAATCAAATCAAAGTTGGAGATTGCTGACTCACCAACAAATAGTCAACACTTCACCAGCCACTCTCCAGGCCCCACATCACTACTATTCGCTACGCGATCGATAGATTCTTGAAAATTTTATAATTATCTATCGTGATATTAAAACAAATTTAAAATTTTAGCTTAAAGTTCAATGATTTTTTAAACTATGGATTTTAGATTGTGTTGCTAAAGCTACATCAATCGTTGATCATCTAATATTCGAAATTTATTAAACACTTCAGTATAAATATTTTTATGTTTTGAAATTTGAACGTGAAATACTCTTTTAGGCTTACATCAAATTATCTTCTATTCATAGTTTATTAATCTTAATTATTATCCTACTACATGTATGCATGCTTATGCTTGAAGCTGTAAATTAGTTTACCAACTCCAAGTTCATGAATATTTTTATTTTAATTATTGTATCTTATAGTAGGTGAGGAATGTTTTTTTTTGTTTAATTTGATGTTAACTAATAGTTAATTAATATGACATTTTAATGGACTTCTTCATTTAACATATTCAAACTACATTACACCTTTTATTTTATTTTTAATTATGCATTTGTGATTTTTAGTACTTTTGTAATATGTTTACTTATTTCTGAAATTTAATTTTTGAGAAAAAACAAAGAAGTTGATCCAAAATTGATTTTTCTTTCTGCATTTGGCAAGAGTCAACTATTTCATGCTATTAATCATGTTGCATTATTCTTAAAACTTTGAAATTTCTAAAAAGAAACAACTTTTCAATTTAGAGCAACCTTCATGTTGGGTAATATTTGCTGATATCTCAAAAGTATCACTATTTCAATAATGAAATAACTTGGTAAGGAACACCTTTTTCAAATTAAATTTTTCGGCAAAAAATTAAATTAATATTTTAAAAACTCTAAATTAATATTCAGTTTCAAGATGACGTTTTCCCCTTTTGAGCGCAACACAATATCATCACATTTGTTACATTCCTCAATACTTAGCGTTCTGCAATGCAAACATTGATATAAAAATATAAATTATTATATTGTATAATATAAGACGTCTGCACGTAGATTTTTTTTATCGTATTAAGGGAATTAAAACAAGAACCAAAAAGTGCAAAAATCAACTCTTATACCAACAAATTTGTATTTTACATTTTACATTAACTAGAACTAAAACACAAATATCGAACACAGATTAAAAAAAAATTAAAAAATTAATTTTTAAATTTCAATTTTCATTCGAAAGGTGAAATTCCATTTTTACCCTTTTTCACCTACAATTCAATTTTCATTTATTTTTTGGTTGTGCTTTCCTTCTTCCTTCTTTCTTTTTAGTAACAAGTTTAATGGAGTCAACAATTTACAGACGAAACATCTGGTCAAAAGTCAAACCTTTTCTCTTTCCCTTTCCTTCTCCCGTCATCTACTTCTGACCAAAACCCCCCTACCTACCCCCAAACCTTATACCCCATTTCTCAAATGAATATTTCTTAATTTCCATTTTTTGGTACTTTTTCAGCTCAAAAAACCAACCAGAAAGACTAAAACTACGTCGTTTTTGAGCTGATGGGTGAAGAATTTGAGAGGAAGAGGATTGAAGTTAAGGCTATGGAAGCTTTGGGTTGTGGGTTTGATTTTGCTAGCGATTTCAGGTTGAAGTTCGTAAAAAGATGTCCAAACGGGGGTAGATTGGTAATTTTGGATGAAAGTAATAGACGGAACGTCGTCATCCCCGGCGGCGTTACAATTCCCGATGTATCTGAAAATATCCGATGTGATAAAGGGGACCACATTCGTTTCAAGTCTGATGTTCTCGAATTTAATCAGGTTTCCATTTTTACCCTCCCTTTTAGTGATTATTTACTTGGTTTAATTTTTTTTGTTTTTGTTTGATTGTATGTATAATTTAGATTCATGAAGTTGTTATGGGAATGAATTTTGTAGTTTTGATTGAATTTTTTGTTAAAGTTCAAATTTTTAGATGAAGTTCTAAAGTTTAGTGTTTGTATTTGATAAAGTTCAAATTTTTAGACTAGTTTTATGATTTTTGTTCTAGTAAATTAAGATGAAATTAACCTCTGACTTAACGAGCGGTAAAAGACGAGAAGTGGCATTAGGTGTTCTTTTACATTTGTTCAAGCCTTGGTGGTAAGAGTTATCTAGTACCTGTGTTGGTAGGAGGTAGGCACTATAAGGATTTAGTTGAGGTAAAAATAAAAGAGTAGTAGATGTAAAAATGCATAGTATAATTGATTCCAACTTGTTTGGGATTGAGGTGCGGGTATTGTTGTAACTACATAACTCTTTTGGGGTCTAATTTCTCTTTGATGGCCAATACAAATTAGGTGAAATTGTTACATCTCACTGATTAGTTTTGTCAAGGTTTTAGAACGATTACTCCTCTCATTCTATTTAATATGATGAACTTTCTCGTTTGGTCTATTTCAAATAAATGATATCTTTTTATGTATTATTGACAAAGTGATCTTTAGAGTTGTATTTTTGTTAAGCGTGTTATTGGCCGTCTCATTAGCTCCAAATTTTCCCTAATTCTTCATTGCAGATGTCAGCATTGCTAAATCAGAAGTCCTCAATACATGGAAAGGTTCCATCGGGCTATCTAAATGCCATTTTTGATTTAAGTGGAGCCTGGTTGAATGATTCAGCAGATGCTAAATATCTGGCGTTTGATGGTTATTTTGTCTCGTTGTACTATTTGCACCTGACAGCATCCCCATTAGTACTCCATGACCAAGTGAAGAAAGCTGTTCCACCGCATTGGGATCCAGCATCCTTATCCAGGTAGCTTCTCCATTCCATTCTGTACTCTCTTTGCTTAATCGGATGAATAGCCGTTTGTGAGTTCTAACTGGCTAAGCACAATTTCTTAAGATATCATTGGAATGCCTTTGAGGAGACTGTTAACTGATGCATTTGTGGATCCCTTTTAGTTTTTGGATTAAGTACTGATGCGTTCAAGGATAGCCAACCCCAACTTTCTTGAAGCATAGGTGTAATTGTTGTTGTACTGATTAATTTAAGGCAAAACTTCATGATTAACTTATCTCGGAGTAGTTAACAACAACATACCCAGCGTAATCCCACAACATCAGGGTCCATCGGAAACAACCTCTCTACTTCTACGAGGTAGGGGTAAGGTTCGCGCACACTCTCTACCCTCCCTAGGCCCCACCCTACTTGTGGGATTACACGGGGTATGTTGTTGTTGGTGGATTAGTTTATGCTACTGTATGGTAGTGTTTGGAGATGCATTTGTGTTTTCATATGGTAGTCTTTTTCATATGATCTCTAATTTGACAATTCTACGCAGATTTATTCAGGCTTATGGGACACACATAATTGTGGGTATGGGTGTTGGAGGCCAGGACCTACTTTGTGTTAAGCAGAAACCATCTTCAACAGTTCCTCCTGCTGAACTAAAAGCACACTTGGATGATCTCGGAGATTGTCTCTTTTCTGATGAAGCAAGTCCTCTGCCTGAGTGGAAGTCAAAAGAGAGTAAAAAGAAGGTATTTTACACTCTCTAAGCAACGACGACGCCTTAGTCTCAAACAAGCTGGGGGTGTCTATAATATATGAACCCTTACTATTCCATTTTACATTCACTTAAATACGCACTTGATTTATGTTTGGGTATGTTCTGATATTTATGCACATAAGTGGGGTCAATCATATCTGAATGGATTTCTATTTCAAATCTGTAGGTCCCCGAGGTATTCAATCGCATGTTGCAGTCGCATACCATGCAATTTACTAGCATAACAGAGACATCAAGCAAGGATGTAAGTCACTCTCTGCTTTTTTGTGTTCTGAAATGGAAGAAGTGCTAGACATGATTAGTTATTAACGAATAATGTGGAGCAGGGTCTCACTATTATTTGGTCAAAAAGAGGTGGTGATGTGTTTGCACAAAGCCACTCGAAGTGGCTTCAGACCGTGGCTGCTTACCCTGATGGCATACTCTTCAGACTTGTACCGATTACTTCGCTCCTGACAGGAATACCAGGAAGCGGTTATCTCAGCCATGCGATAAATTTATATCTACGCTGTAAGTATTTCATAGTCGTCTTTTATAGATGAGAAACATATTTTCCATCCATTAATAGTGTATAATCAGATAAAAAGGTGCATCACTGCGTCTCGTTATATATAAAAATAAATAGCGCGTTTACGGTACTGTTGCAGATATTGTTTTAATTGGGTTTTGGGGATTTGTATAGTGTTCCAAAATGTAAAAGAAACCTATGAAATTAGATTAACCTACAACAACATCACATTTGGTCATGCAAGTCCAAATTAGAGATTTTAAAAATTTCAAGAATTTGCTTTGGCCTAATTTTTGCTAATGAATGTTAATGTAGCTGAATACATTTTTGGCTATCATATCTCTATGAGGGTCTAGTGTTTATCATTTCTTTTCATCGTTGACTATTTATTTGTAAACTAGTAGTTCTACTCACTGATGCTGTATCCACTCTGCAGTATTTTACTGTGACTAAAACCAGGCTATCTTTGACATGGCAATAATTTCGAATGAAATTTACATAGTGCATATATTCGGAGGCAATTTCTTTTTCTCGTCTTGTGATCATTTTTCTTTGACATTCTCTTGAACTTACCTTGCACAAGAAATAATTATCCATACAGAAGAAAATGAGGAACTTTTTTTCTTAATAAATTCTAGTATCTAGCATATTTCATAAAATCGGCGTACTTTTCTTATCTGTCAGTTTTTTCTTCTTCATTTTTCTGTTCAAGAAAGATGACGGTTGTGTTATCCATGATTTTTTTCATCCTCAGATAAGCCTGCTCTAGAGGATTTACAGTGTTTCCTCGAGTTTCAAGTTCCTAGCCAGTGGGCACCATTGTTCTGCGAGCTGCCTCTTAGCCATCAAAGAAAAGTGGCATCTTGCCCTGCATTGCAGTTCTGTTTATTCGGCCCAAAGCTTTGTGTGAGACCTACCCAGGTACTTCTTTGGTGTTTCTTTCTTAGCAAAAAAACCGCTGCTTTATTACAAAAATAATAAAAGTTGAAACTATATGTGCTTCGTTCCAATGAGATATTGGTCTGACCATGGCTTCTAATGCACTGGTATTGATGTTCATGATGGCACCTAATCGATATGTTCTTATATGTAGGTTACAAGTGGTCAAAAACCTGTCATTGGTTTGCGCTTGTATTTAGAAGGGAAGAAATGCAACCAGTTGGCCATACACGTACAACATCTTTCTAGTTTACCAAACATTATGGCATCCAAATCTGTAAATAACCCAACCTTATGCAAGCCATGTCAATGGCGAGGCTCCGATGATTATGAATCTAGCGACCAATTCTTAGATCCCGTCAGATGGCCGAGATATTCCAACGTGTGCTCATCTGTAGTTAAGCATGATCCAAGTTGGATGCAGGGTGAAACCAGTGGCGTCTTCGTGGTAACTGGCGCACACCTTGTCAGCAAAGGGAAGTGGCCTAAGACGGTGCTTCACCTGCGTCTACTTTTCACCTATCTTCCCAACTGCACAATACGAAAGACAGAGTGGGCAGCTACACCAGAGGGTACTCATAGGTCAAGTTTCTTAACAAATCTCAGCACAACTTTTACATTCACTCAGCGAACAAAGACAGAAGCTGCACCAAAGCAGCTTCCTGCTGCTCTTAACTCGGGTGTATATCCAGACGGACCTCCAGTACCAGTTCGATCAACGAAGATGCTCAAGTATGTAGATACGGCTGAGATTGCACGAGGGCCATACGACACTCCTGGACATTGGTTGGTGACTGCTGCTAAGCTTGTTACAGAAGGTGGGAAGATAGGTTTGCATGTGAAGTTTGCTCTATTAGATTTCTTAAATGAATCATAATTTCTTGTGTGTACATATTCTGGGGTTGCCTTGTCCTTTTCTTTATATCATTTTTATTTAGTTACATTTAGTCTTATCAGCTTCCAATAGCTTGATGATATATCATATTGTTTAATTTATCCAAGAAATGGCGAACAGGGGGAGGAAAATGTTATAGTATTGTACAGAAGAATTTAGTGGAATGAATGGATTTATTTTTTGTTCTTTCCACCTTTTCAATTGTTTTTTTCAGTTTAGTTCTATGATTTCGAGTATCCTTTCCTATTTGATCCCTTTGTATTACATATTAGAAGTTGCAATTGGATCTATTCATCGAAAAGAATCGATCAATACATTCCTTTCATATCATATCACCTGGAAAGAAAGATCTTCTTGTTTATTTACAACTTCCTAGATTATGGATCCATACAGAATAATAATTTTATGACTTTATTGTTACAATGGATGAAGTTCGGTGACCATATGTGAAATTTATAACTCACATTTTGTATATAATGTAGTAATAAACTCAATCAACTTACACATGTCCTCTCTTATAGGACACAAAAAATGAATAAGAAACCAAATAATACATATAATCAAAGACAGGAAATGTCAAATCTACATAAATAAGAGTCATAATAAAGCCAACAGCTACAACAGCTATAATAAGCCACCAAACATCTTTGTTCAAGAATATATTCTCAAGGTTAAGTGCTTGAAGGCAGGCAACTATTGTAAATGCTGTGGCATAAAAGATTGAAATAATAGCAATTATAATCTTTATAGGCAAAGAAATGTAGAAATCATTGCTATAAAATTTGCAAAGAAGAAATGATAAGAGTGTACCCATAGTGAATACTGAACTGAAAAGTGCTGCACCTAAGTAAAACATCAACATCCATAGTTCTTGTTGAACTTTGTCAAGGAGAATAGGTAGACCAGTTCTCTCTTCAAAACCTCCGGGAACTGTGAAAATCGCGGCAAAGTTGATGGTACAAAGGAGAGTAGAAAGTACTAGTGTAGAATTTGATAGATTTCTAACTGCTGTCTCTGCTTCTTTTCGTACGTGTAAGTGATTTTTCTCGAATATCTCTTCTGCTTTTAAGCCTTCTGAGTTTTTAACGTCCCAAAGGCGCGGATGCATGTTGTATTTTATATACTGTAAGAACAAATCTAAGTAAGAAATTATCAAGACATGATTGATTGTGTATTTTGTTGGAGTTTCATCAAGTGGAAAATTAACAAATGTATGTTTTTTAAGTCAATTTAGGACTTTTGGCCAAGTTAGACCTAGCTCATTTTCATGTTTCACTTTTCCTTATGAAACTATTTAGTTTGATGATGGTTGTATGATGCTAGCTGGTGGTGGATACTAGCGGTGAAGGTAGTTGATGGTGGTGGCTGATGACACAGAGATGGTCGATAGTGGAGGTGATTGTTCGTAGTATAGGTGGTAGTTGTCAACAATATTCGTTGTGTTGTTGAGCTTGTTGGTAGTATAGGTGATCGACACTGGTGGTTGTGTGGTGGTGACTGGAGGTGAAGATGGTTGGTACTTGGTAGCAGTAGCCTGGTGATGTAGGTAGTCATCGATGGTGCTAGTAAATGTGGTGGCTATATAGTGGTGACTGGCGATGACAACGGATATGTTAAATTACTGATTGTAAAATGTCACTTCACAACGAAACCTCTTAATAACTTTTAAGATTTCGTTCAAGATCTTAATGAATCAGACCTATTCAAAACATATCGTAACCGATATTTAAAAAAAAAAAAAAAGTTAAAGAAACTTACCTTGAACCAAAGTACTCCCCACATCATCATTAACACAGACATCACACACCATACACTTTCAATATGCTCAGTAGTTGATGTAAAAAATGGTGTCCCAACATTTGCTGCATAATGCAAAATTGTATTCCCATTTTCATCAATATCAGCCAACATCCTGTTTTGACTAGCCACTTTTTTGAGCAAATAATCAAACAAAAATCTGTTTTTATGTTCTGCTGCTATATGCAATATGTTCCTCTTTTTTTCATCCAATGTCTCCACAACTTCAGGGTATTTTTGCAAAATTTCCACCACTAACTCATCAATTTTATGTTTTGATGCTTGTATTAGTGGATTTGACACAATGTGATCAGTACTACTATAACTCCAATCATATTTTTCTAACAACATTTTTGCTAATATTAGTGCAAGGATATGCTTTTGCTTTGCTTCATCAATAGCTTGTAACCAGGAATTACCTAGAGAAACAAAAATACAATCTAAAAATTCATTTCGACCAATTGAACATGTAACTTGTAAAGTAATAGGGAGTGGTACCTAATAGAGACTTGGTAAACGACAACCTCTCAACGCAGACAACCTTAGTCCCAGCTTGTGTCTGGTTATCACTAAGTTTTGATTCTTTATATCGCGGTGGAATACCTGCTAAGACATAAGAGGGTGAAATTCAGTTACTTTAATGTGACAGACATGCTTTTGTGACTTTAATTAGTATACTAAATTAAGTAAAACTTACAAGAATAGATGATGGTTTCAACCATTTGAACAGGAACAGAAGGTGTTTTGCCTATTTCTGCAAATAAGTAGTTGGATCCACTCCTGAATGACAATCTTTTTGTAGCCAACATATCCAAAGCAGTAATACTATCATTATCGCGATCATTAACAAGTTCAGGATACAAATTCACTATATCTATTGCTAGTTCTGCATGACATTAAACAAAAAAGTTACTGTATTAGTTTAATCTGATGAGTATTGCTAAAAACCATATAAAGAGATAACGCTTGCCCGTTTAATTGACCATACATGGCGCGAATCTGAATTAGTCAGGGCCCTAAAGCGAGTATCGTAAGTCCAATGTAAACTTACCATAACAATCATGGAATATTGTTGCATGAAGGGCAGTTTTACCATCATTCCTCTTCATTGTGAGCTTACTAAAATCACAATTTGCCAAAATAGTAAATACATCTTTCTCCCCACTTGCAGCTGCAACATAAAGTGGTGTCTCTCCTAAATTGTTTTGCACATAAACTAAGTCCTTCTCAACTCTCAAAATCCTTTCCACCATATCTTTTTTACCTGTCGTTGAAAACATAATTAAGTAAATACTAGTCTATCAGAGCAGGCAGAGGTCCTAGATTCAAGCGTGCTTGACTGATAAAAAAGAATCAGGTTCGCACGTGTAACTAAGTAAATAATAGTGTTCTCTTTGAAAGTTTAAGCTTTCAGATAAGACGATCACACATTTCAACATTACCAAATCTAGCAGCTTCGTGCAACGGTGTATCTCCACTATTGTTTCTAGTTTCGAGATCTTTAACACTCAAATTAGGTTCAAGAATTTCAAAACCAGCCACATTGCCATTAACAGCAAGAAAGTGAAGGATGGTGTCACCCCGATTATCAATCGGGGAGACACCTTCTTCTTTCCAAAAATCGCGTAAAACATGGAGAGATTGCAGTACTCCTGATGATGATGCAGCTTTGTAAGCTGCTGATCTATATCTTGCTTTAGTACTGAAGCTGTTCTGCATTTTGCTTTCTTTGTTTTTGGTAATTTTTGTGTTCTTTTGAATATATTTTGTGATGAATGAGATTTTCTTTAGCAAAAGTTCTTAAGGCTTGGTTACTAATTGAAATAACAAAAAGAAAAAAGCTATATACACTCACTTGTCTTTGATTGCTTTCTGATTTAAATTATATTTCTTTGTGGAAATTTTACAAAAACAATAGTACTACTTAATAACAACTTTATTCATTATATTCCTTTATTTTTGTCCATGATGATTCTTATTATTACTTCATATCCAAGGAAAGAAAAATTCTACACTGTATAATTTCACTTTTCTTGCCAAACATATAGGGTACTATTTTGATAAATAATTGTTGTTCGAATAACTTCATACTAAGAACATGACCCTAGATAGGAAGGTATGGAGGTCGAGAATTAATGTAGAAAGTTTGTAAATAGCTAACCGAGTGTGGTCTCCTGTTAGGTGGGAGAGGCAGGGGCTAGCTCCATATCCTCTTTTCCTTATTAATTACTACATAGTTGATAGTAGTATTCTGTAATCACGTAGTTTCTTATTCTTCAATATGTTTTACTTGCTTCATTTTGCTTTGTATCTTGATATTTTGGTGTCATTTTTTTCTTCTTACAATCATTCTTCGA
>JAJOOS010019061.1:0-14671 GCA_029582725.1 Solanum chiquidenum
CATCAATAAAACTTGTATTATATGTGAATAATAAATTGTTCTTTGTAATATGAATTAAAAGTGTATTATACATGTATTAAAAGTGATCAAGTGAAAAAAAAATGTTATTGCTATAAATGGTAAATATTTTTTATTTATAGTATATTTATGTAAGTTTCCCTATTATGTATTATAACTATAGTTTAAGAAAATTGTGATTTGTGGCTACAGTTTCCTCAATTTTTGCTATTCTATTTCCTAATTATATATATCCAAAATTTATATAATTCGGTTCCTGGTTATATAAATTCAGAATTTAAATAATTCGGTTTCTAATTTTATAAATCCAGAATTTATATATGCTTACCCAACAATTTGTATACGATTTATGAAAAATTTATATTAAATTACCTTGTTTGTATATTGGCAAGCGAAATATACAAATGAGATTTTGAAAATTTTCTAAATGTATAAATACAGAATTCGTATATACTTATCTTGTTTGTATATTTAGCTTGTGAATATTTAAAACATGCACAACTTCCATATAGCAAACGGAACTATAACTATAGAGTGTAATTACCGAAATTATAAATATAGTGCCTTATTATGTATATTATCTTTGTTATTTTTGAAATTTAAGTCAAACGCACCAAATTTTTTTATTTTAAAAAAAATACACTTTTGACTTCTCAAAACTTGATCAACAACATAAACAATATAGTTTTACAAGTAAAATTTAAAAAAGTAGTCTATATGTCAACCTTACTTCTTTCAAAGTTAAAAAAATTTGTTTTCGATAACTTCTTGGCTCAATAAAAATTAATCCAAACCATCCAAAAAAACGAAATAATAAAAGTAAAAGAATCCGAAAAAGAAAAAAATACTATTAACCCAACACAATCAAAATTTGTTTTTGTCGCATAGTTCATTAAGCCAGGTGGTAGGTAGCACAGTGAGTCACAGAGTCAGTGATGATAATTCATAAGCTGTAGAATAGACACAACTTCGATACGATGCAGTTTTAGCTTATTATTGAACGAGGACATGTTTATAGATAGAAAATTGTGGAAAATACAAATTAGGATAAAGTTATTTATACTAGTAGTCGTAGTATTATTCGTCGTGTTTTCTATAATATTTTGATATGATTTCGTCACCTTCCTTATTTTTTTTCCATACTACTTTGACCTATTTTCTTTTCTTGAGTTCAGAATCTACGTTTGAAAACAATTATTTTTTCTACCTCCTGGTTAGGGATAGATGCGTACTACCTCCTTAGATCTCACTTTATAGAATTACACTAACTATATGTCGTTGTTATATTGTTAATCATCTATATATACATATATCACTAGGCTTCACTCCTCATTGTCTTTAAAATTATAATTTATAGTACTTTTTGTATAGTTTTTAAATATCTTAATTTTTAGTTTAAAATATTGAATTAATGTAATATAATTGAACTTTAAAAATTAGTCAAATTGACTTTTAAAAAACGCAACATAACAACTAAAAAGGGACAAAGATAAATATAATGCAACCTGCACAACAACGTAACTTAATTCAATTGATAATATTTAACCTTTTATTCAACTGTCAAGGCCCTTGGCAATTATATTTTCTTGAGAACAATTTGTGTTTTCTACCTCTATATATACATATATCACTAGGCTTCACTCCTCATTGTCTTCAAAATTACAATCAAGAGATGATTAACTCTAAGTTTTTTCTTCTCATGGTTCTATGTGCTCTCTTTTACTTTCTTAGTGTCACGAAGTTTGTTTCTTCGAAGGTCGATTCAAAGGTAAGGCAATTAAAATTATCGCTTTAAGCAAAAATATTTAAAGTCTCATGAAATTTACTGTTATTATACATAAATATTGACTATATATATATAGTTATCATTAATAAGATTTCAAATACGTATTTATAAATGTTCTTTTCCCTTTTTGGATATGGTGTAAACTTACATTACAAGCCTTGTTCTTCAATTTTTGAAATTTTTTCTCCTTTATGTGTGCATTAATTCATTTCATTTTTTCTATTTTTAATGATCATATTAGTTTTTAGTTTCAACTCGATCATTAATTACTTTTGTTTCGATATTATGAAATAAATTCAAGATCTCTTATTATTATTTGACTATATATAGGTTGTAAAGTCTACTGAGTTATCGTCCTTGGTGGATTCGAGAAACTACATGCTTGAGGAAGAGAAGTCATTTCATCATCATGTTGCCTACGGTGAAGGCCCGAGTGGGGATATTGGGGGTGAAATGTCAAGAGGAGGTTCCGGTTATGGTTCTGAGGAAGGGTATGGTGAATGCAATGGTCGTGGAGGATATGGAGGTGGGGGTGGAGGAGGAAGTGGTGAAGGAAGAGGAGATGGTTCCGGTTATGGTTCTGGGGAAGGGTATGGTGAAGGCAGTGGTAGTGGAGGATATGGAGGTGGGGGTGGAGAAGGAAGTGGTGAAGGAACAGGAGATGGTTATGGTTATGGTTCTGGGGAAGGGTATGGTGAAGGAGGTAGTGGTGGAGGATATGGAGGTGGTGAAGGTAGTGGCGGAGGAACAGGAGATGGTGGTTCTGGTTATGGTAGTGGTTATGGTTATGGTAATGGAACTAGATCTGGAGGAGGTGGAGGAGGGGGTAGCGGTAGTGGTGGTGGGGGCAAGGGTGGGAATAATGGTAATGGTGATGGTGAAGGTGAAGGTGAAGGCGAAGGGGAAGGTAAAGATTATGGAGGAGGTGGAATACCGTGAACACGAGCCAATGCATGGAGTACAAGCCATGCATGCATAATGTACTCTACTCAAGCATGCATGAAGTACTATTCATGCATGCTTCTATTTTATTTTTTGTTGCAGATTTTCCTTTTTATCTTATTTTCGGTTTCTCCTCTGATCTCTTTAATAAAATAAAATTAAGGAGATTTATTAAGATCTAGTGTACTTCATTTCTCCAATTGGCAATATATATATATAATAAAATTCCTCTTCTTAGGTGGACATGAAAATAAAAAAAAATTATATAATGAACAAATAAAAATAAACTAATGAAGTAATTAAAGTGATAGATGTGGAAAGTAGCACCAAAATGTAAACAACTTGCATCCTTGAGATAAATTCTTTAAATTATCATAATGATGTTTAGTATATACTAACTTGATTAATTTTGACTTATTATGAATAACCCCCTATGAAAGGAGAAAGCGCACCTTATCAAATAATTTTTCAATTTCAAGACTCAGACAAGTGTTTCTGGTCCTCATTTTATATGTTATTGTTTGAATTTAGAGAGTTGAATCTTTTAATTTTTCAGTGAATTGGGACATGAAATTTTCAGGTCTTTTGAAATAAAATTAAAAAACTACGTAAAAAGTACCCACATTAAAAAAAATGGTAAAATATATATTAAAAATACACATTAATTAGGAGGAAAATTTACAAACTTAATTCATAGCTGATATTACTTTCCTACTATTTGATAATATTCATTGAACTTCTAGCAAACAATATTGTTCATTAATTCATATTTAATAAAAGTTACATGTTACATTTTAATTTTCTAAATTAATGCAAAATTTCCGTTTCGTATTTCTCTATTAATCTAGAGTTGCATTTATATACATTACATACAAGTTATAACTATAAATTATATATTGTTATAAATTTTGTCCTAACACTTCCTAGCAAACAAAATAGGTTTTAGCAATTTTAAAAAATATTGCATACAAATATGACTTCGAATTTCATGATTATGATAATTTTGGGAACTTTAATATACACAAGTTCTGCTCGAAATCTTATCGGATTAGATTTTCCCGATAATTATAATAATAATAAGGTTCCACGAGTTAGTAGCTCATTTGGAGGTGGAGGTGGTGGTGGAGGACACGTTGGTCCCGATGGTATGGATTTTGGAGTAGGTGTTGGTGTTGGTGGTCAAGTAAGTGTACCCGGTGTTGGGTCAATTGGTGGTGGTGGAGGTGGCGGAATAGGTGGAAGCATAGGTAGAGATGGTTCGGTTTCTATGGGAGGTGGCGGAGGAGGAGGCATTGGTGGTCAAATCGGTAATGTAGGGTTTGGAGGCGGACAAGGTTTTGGTGGTGGCCAAAGTTTTAAGGCAATTCACGATTAATTTGTTTGTCTGATTTTATTATTGAAAATAATGAATCTTATTTTATATTGAGTAGAGTAGTTCAATTTTTTTCTATATATATTCATCGCGAAATGCTAACAAATTACTCTTTTATAACTATTTAATATTTGATATTTCTTATTTCATTAATTTAAATTCTGCATCACCCCAGCTACAAAATTACTACCAATTTGATCCTGTCTCCATTTTCTACATGGCTGATACGACTTATTCCCCGAAGTACGTATAATAAATAAATACTTTATCATGCTCAATAAAATAATTTAATAAAGGAAAAAGGGTCTGAAAAATACTTTAACTTTGGTCGAAATTACTGTTACGATACCAAACTTTATGGAGGACCTTTTTACCCCTGCACAATTTAATAGTGTATTTTAAAGGTATATATGTGCCCACGTGGACACATTACTATTTATAATGATGCAATATTTATGATGTCCATGTGGACACATATATACCTTTAAAATACACTATTAAATAGTGCAGAGGGGTAAAAGATCCTTTCCAAAGTTCGATATCGTAACAATAATTTCGATCAAAATTCGGATATATTTTAGACCTTTTTTCCTTTAATAAAACATATTAATATTTGTTGTTCAGATTATTCTGATATAAGAATGCAAAATTATAGATAAAGAAGCATTTATCGATCGACTAACAATATTTATGTTCAATTTAGCTATAATTATACGCAAATGAAATCGTCAAAAAGGATGCAAACAAACTAAAGTATGAATTGTCTCGCAAGGGATATAATTTTATCCAACTAAAATCTCTATATTTAGATCACAAAAAATAACGATCTCTCTCTCTCTATATATATATATAAATAGTGGACAAATAAAATTAAACGAAAGGGGTAATATAGTAATTTCAGCAATAAATAAGAAGACACAAAATTTTACACATAAATCGCATTCGCTGAATGCGTTTTATCCCTTTCATTCTCAGCTCTTTATATTTAGGTATCTGAGAAAGATTTTTTCAAGTTTTCAACGACATGACGTTTATTTTATTTTATTTTCTTGATATTATAAAAGTAATAAATGAAATAAATAAATATATTTAAAAAATAGTGGACAAATAAAATTAAACGGAAGGGGTAGTATAATAATTTCAAAAATAAATAAGAAGACACAAAATTTTACTCATAAATCGCATTCGCTGAGTAAAATTTTGTGTCTTCTTATTTAGATATTTGAGAAGGGTTTTTTCAAGTTTTCAACTATGTGACTTTTTTAAAAAGATAAAATATTTATCTTTTCTTGTTATTATAAAAGTAATAAATTAGCTAAATTAATTAATTTTAAAAATAGTGAACAAATAAAATTAAACGGAAGGGGTAGTATAGTAATTTCAATAGTAAATAAGAAGACACAGAATTTTACTCATAAATCGCGTTCGCTGAATGCGTTTTATGCCTTTCATTCTCAGTTGTTTCTATTTAGGTATCTGAAAAGGGGTTTTCAACGACACGACATTTTTTAAAAAGATAAAATATTTATTTTTTCTTGATATTATAAAAGTAATAAATGAAATAAATAAATATGTTTTTAAAATAGTGGAGAAATAAAATTAAATGGAAGGGGTAATATAGTAATTTCAGCAATAAATAAGAAGATACAGAATTTTGCTTATAAATCGCATTCGTTGAATGCGTTTTATGACTTTTATTCTCACCTCTTTCTATTAGGTATCTGAGAAGGTTTTTTTTAAGTTTTCAACGACATGACTTTTTTTATGATATTATAAAAATAATAAATGAAATAAATAAATTTTAAAAATAGTGGACAAATAAAATTAAATGGAAGGGGTAATATAGTAATTTAAAAAATAAATAAGAAGACACGAAATTTTACTCATAAATCGTATTCGTTGAATGCGTTTTATGCCTTTCATTCTCAGTTCTTTTTATTTAGGTATCTGAGAAATATTTTTTCAAGTTTTGAACAATATGACTTCTTTTAAAAGATAAAATATTTATCTTTTCTTGATATTATAAAAGTAATGAATGAAATAAAAAAAAATTAAAAAAAATAGTGGGAAATTAAATAAAATAGAAGGGGTAGTTTAGTAATTTCAACTATAAATAAGAAGACACGGAATTTTACTCATAAATCGCATTCGCTGAATGTGTTTTATGCCTTTCATTCTCAGTTGTTTCTATTTAGGTATCTGAAAAGAGATTTTCAAGTTTTCAACGACACGATGCTTTTTTAAAGATAAAATATTTATCTTTTCTTAATATTATAAAAGTATAAATGAAATAAATAAATATATTTTTAAAATAGTATAGTTATCTTCCCGTCATTCTTCTCATGATTATGAATTCATTAAACATCAAGATTAAAAATACAGTTTACTCCAGTTCTCTAATCTCTGGTATTTATGTTACTTCATGAAGTT
Source organism: Solanum chiquidenum (assembly GCA_029582725.1). Taxonomy (NCBI): domain Eukaryota; kingdom Viridiplantae; phylum Streptophyta; class Magnoliopsida; order Solanales; family Solanaceae; genus Solanum; species Solanum chiquidenum. Next base: position 6,549 of record JAJOOS010019061.1, read on the forward strand.
ACATCAAGTATAAATATTAAGAACTTTCTTTTTATTTCTCTATTTTTTCTTTTTCCAACTCGCTTAATACGTTATTTAAGTTGATGCTCTTTAAAAAATGTCTTTTTTATCTACAAGAGTAATTAGAATAATGTTGTTTGTTGTTTAAGGTAAGAAAAGAATTATCATAAAGTTTTAGATTTGCTCAATATATACATACCTTTAGAAAGTTAATTAGAGGAAGAGAATGTGCGTTATAATTCAAATTTTATGAAGGTTTTTAAGTGGATAATTTTTCACCCATTAAATTTACTGTTACAAATATAATACTTATGTTCAGTTTTGATTCTCACATTAATTATCGAGAATTTAATTATCTTCAGCAATTTATCTCTACAATATAAACTCTTGACATTGTGTATAATTATATATATCTTGAAAAATCTCTTTTATATCTTCCACACAAATACAAACACCAAGAATGAAAAGTAAGGATTCTTCAAATTTTATATTTAAATTAATAGTATAAATGTTTTAGACTATATGTCTATTTTAACGTGTTGTAACAGATAATTTCCATTATTTAATAATCTCATCAAAATAAAAACATATATATGATGTACATTTATTTTCATGCAGTGTCAACACAATATTCAAAGATATTTATTTTTCTAATTTTTTTGGGAGTATTTGCACGTGACACGTCAGCTAGAATACTCCTAGGAGATGCAGTAGCTACAGTTTTTGAGATCCCAGCTGGTGTAAATGGCTTAGGATTTGGTCAGATTATCGGAGGAGCTGGAGGCAGTAGTGGCGGCGGCAGCGGTGGCGGCGGAGGAGGTGGTGGTTTTAGTGGCGGAAACGGTGCCGGATTTGGATTTGGCTTTGGTAGTGGCCACGGGTCCGGCTTAGGCGGTAGCGGTGGTGGCGGTGGCGGTGGAGGTGGTGGCGGCGGCGGTGGTGGAGAGAATGGTGGTAATGGTTTTGGATTTGGGATCGGCGAAGGTTTCGGTGGTGGTGGCATTTGATCTAATAAATTAATTGTGGCATATTTAATTTAATTTTATGTTTAATAAGTTTAGTATATATGAGAAAATTTAATTTCACTATTTAAAGTTAGCAATTGTTCCATTTAAATAAATAATTAGTGAATAAATATAGGCATGTTTATGCTTATAGTCATGACTTTCTTTTGTTTAATGGATCGTTATTGTTTTCTTCATATAAAATAGTCTGAAATTTTAAGAGTCAAATAAAAAAGACTTCTAATAATTAACAATTTATTGTGCGATCTTAAGTACTAGTCTACTAGTATCACTCACCTCTCGTAAAAACTTGATCTTGATTATCATCTATAATATTATTGGGCCACATTACATCGATGAAAGAAAGTCATGTTCATATCATAAAATTCACGATTGAGAAAAACTATTTTTAAGAATGATCAATTCTAATAATTATTCTTAGAAAATATAATCTAAAAAAAATTGAGATTTTTTTCTTTTTCTTATTAGGTTATTAGTTAATTAGCTCGTTAAAGAAAGTGGTCAAAACTGAGACGTTCAAAACCAATTATCCAATAATCATAGAACATTAAACATTTATAAAAAATGGACAAATCAATAACTCAAATCATTAATCAAATAACTTTATTATCGATTCGAATTATTGATTTGATCCGAAATTATTCACACGATCCCAGTGAAAACAGTTGGATTCAACATACACAGTAACGCAGAGTATATAAAATCTTTTTGTCTGTAGTATTTACATGATATGTCAAAATCAAAATTAAATGTTCATCAATTTAATGTATACAGAGTCAACTTCTTCAAAGTTGTGATGATAACACTAAATTAAATTTTTACGTGCATGGCTTACAAATGTCAAAATAAAATTCATGCATTCATTTACGTATAATGAATGAAAATTCAGTGTACCGTTGGGTTTTTTGGATTTTTCAGCCTATAAAATCCCCTTTACAATCCTTCAAAATTCTCACACAAAACTTTTATTATATTATAGTAACTCTTTTTGGATAATATTAAATATCTAAACTGCTAGAAAAAATGTTGGCTAAAATTTTATTACTTCTTTTTGTGTTTTCACTTGGAGCTTTTCTTGTTTGTGCTAGAAATTTACCAAGAGAAAATGAGTCTCTTTCTGCAGCAAAATATGGAGTTACTGATTATCAAGGTGGATTAGATAATAATATTGGTGCTGGTGGATTTGCTGCTGGTAATGGAACCTCAGATGTTTTTTAGTAATATTGTTAAAAAATTAGAAAACTTTATGTACAAAAGTATTTGAAATTTTCAATATTTTACTAAAATTGAAGATAAATTTAAGTTTTGAATTAAGAGAAATGATGGTTACAACCTCCAAATGACCTTCTTTCAACTCAATATATTATTTCTCATCAGTGGTCGTTGAGTTAGTGTAACAAATAATAATTAAACAAGATTAAAAATTCATATCTTTTTATCCATAAGAAAGATTAGAGATCGATTTCTCTATCAACACTTGTTTAGTTGAGTTTGTTTGTTGCATCAAACTCGTCTATAAATTACATTTCGATAAGTGAGTGCAACAGTTATTATCCATAATTAGGAAGGTTAGAGCTCGATTCTCCTTGTCAACACTTTTTTAGTTGAGTTTGTTGCTTCACACTTGTCTAGTACTCCTATAATTTACAATTCACTCGGGTAGCGATCGATGAAAGAAAAATTGCTACGTTATTTTGTTAGATTTAGACAACTTAACGAAGAAATTCGTGATCTCTCGTCATAATTACTCACTAGTATTGTTGTGTTTATGAAACAGGTGAGCCAACTGGGCCGGGTCTAGGAGGATCCATTAGTGGAGGCGTTAGCGCCGGAGTCGGAGGAAGGTTGGGTATGGGAGCTGGGCCCATTAGTGGAGGAGCTGAAGGTAGAGTTGGCGTTGGGATCGGTGCCGGAGCCGGTGCAGGTGTCGGTGCTGGTGCTGGCGGCATGGGCGGTGGTACTGCCGGCAGTCCACCTGGCATTGGAATAGGCGGCAGCGGCGGGGTTAGTGGTGGAGTAAGTGGAAGCGGCAGAATTGGCGCTGGCGTAGGCGGCAGTGGCGGTAATATTGGCGGCGGAGCAGGCGGTAATGTTGGCGGCCCAGGTAGTGGAACTGGCGGAGGATTTGGCGGCCCTGGTAGTGGAAGCGATGGAGGATTTGGCGGCCCTGGTACTGGAACCGGCGGAGGGTACGGTGGCGGGTATGGCGGCGGATGGCCGTGAAATTAATGTAACCCTAACTAGCAGTGGCGTTAAAGCCATTGTATTAATATTACTAGTTGCATTTTAATTTCATGTTATGTGCTTTGTGAAATGTGTGAGTAGAATGTAATGATATAATGTAATGTTGGTTAATAAACTAGAGTAATTTTATACGTGAAGTCTTAAAATATAGTGTATGATTAGAGTTTATCCTAAAAGATAAAAGGGATAAGGCACAAGTATCTCCTAGATTATGACCAAAATCTCAGAGACACACCTTAACTAAACTAATGTCTTATTACCTTCTGAACTTTTTTTTTTTTTTGTAATTTTATACACCTTTTGTCTTACGTGGCACACTCTGTAACTCCACGCAATTGGGCGCGTGAGAGATATTTGGATGCCACGTAAGTTAAAAAGGTGCACAAAATTACAAAAAAATGGGTTCAGAGGGTAATAGGACCTTAGTTTAGTTAAGCCGTGTCTCTGAAATTTCGGTCATAGTCTAGGGGGTACTTCTACCTTTTCCCAAGATAAAAATTTAATTTAGAATAGAGAAAATTGGCAAAAGCCCCCTAATCAATTGTTAGATTCTCAATTACACACTCATACTTTACGGGAGTCCTATTACCCTCCTAAACATTTTAAAAGTGAAATATATAAGGGAAAATTGTATGAAATAGTAAATTATTAATTCAAATTAAATGTTATAGCCATAGTTTATTTTAATTGTAATTTGCAGCAAACATCCCTTTTTTTTGTCATTTGATTCGACATACAATTAGTCATTTTCGATATACAATTAGTCATTTTATATATTTTGGTATAAAATGTATAAAATGCGTTTGTGTTTGTATAAAGCGAGAGAAAAATGTATATACAAATACAAATGCATATATTTTCGTCCTATACAATTAGGGCTCGTTTGGTGTGAGGGATTAAAAATAATAGTGATGAGATAAAAAAAATTATCTTGTTTGGTTGTCATGTTTGGAATAACTTATCTCACCATTTATATCATAGTGATGTGATAAGTTATCACATATACATGGTGGGATAAGTTATCTCAATATAGCTAGCCCCAAGATAAGTATAATTTGTTTCCAACCAAACGATCCTTATAATTATACAAATACAAATCTTATTATGTAAATTACAATGTATAAATGAATTTATACAAAACTGAACAATTTGTATAAAATTGGATGTATCTAGCGAATTATACAAATCAAAAGTTCCATAGCAAACATAAAATTTGTTATGAAGCGCAATTATGCAAACTATAGGTATAACATACAAATATGATTTTTATGTTTGCTAAATGTGAAAGTTGTTCAATATATAACCCCTTAAAACGTCATAACCAGATATATGTCTTGTAGTAAAACACACACACTTGACACGTGTATTTAACTAGTTAATTATTATTTTTTCAGTTTTTTTTCTCCTTCCATCTTCTTCCTTTCTTCTTTAACCATTCTTTCAACCCTAATTTTTTACAAAGATTGATTTGGGGAAAACATTGTTGAATGCATTGGGTTCTGTCTTCACCCCTCTTCCACCCACCACCTCCACCGCCTTTACCGTTACCTTCTTCACTTGTTAAAAAGTTTTTTACCATCTCTTCATAAGAATAAAGCTTCGAAAATTTAATATTCAAGCCCCCATCAAAACCATCACAAATCAATTTGAATCCACCACCAAAGAAAAAATAACTTAATTGGGAGAAGATGTTTGAGTTAATGATTGTGGATGGTGTGCTTGGGAGTATTTTACAAATACTGTAACCAAATCAACGATGGCTGCTTAAGGTTGGTGAATGATGGAGGTCCATATTGTTTTGAGGAAGAAAGAAAATAAATAAGAAAAAAAATACATATGTTTATGAAAATAATTAAAAATAAACTTTTAGTAATATTTATTTTTGCTGCTCGTGAAATATACTCACTTTGCCAGATAAGCAATTAGGGAGATAATAATTTCATTTTTAAACAGTTCAAGGAGGTGATAGGACCCCCGTTAAATATGAGTGTGTAGTTGAGAATCCGACAATAAGTTAGAGGGGCTTTTGCCCATTTTCACTTTAGAATAAGTAAATTGTAATTTTCAGGCCTAAATTAGATTACAGTAAATAATTGATAAATTAAAATAAAAGTTTAGATATTAAAAAACTATACGAAAAATATATAATTTGTAATTTCTTTTATATCAATATAATAAAAAAACATATCTAAAACTATTAGTCAAAATTTATATGGTTTGATTCGGAAAAAAAAAACTGCTTACAATTAAAAAGAAACAGTGAAATAATTATTTTTCTAGGGAATTGCAAGTTTATTGAGCTTTTAAGGATGAAGAAACAAATATTCTTAGTAGGATGTTTTTCCTCCTTTAATGAATTTCATGGGACATAAAGTTGAAAAAGTTTGAGCCAATAAATCTCGAAGACGAGAAGATTATACCAGCATTTAAAAAAAAAAAACCTAAAGTATTGAATTGGAAATTGTTTAAGATATTTTATTTATTTCAATTTATATATCATTTGAATTTCAAAAATCAAATAATTTAAATTTAATAGTGAATTTGGATATGTATTTAAGATTTTTAAAAATAAATTTATCATGTATTTTTTTTTTATAAATTACCATAATAATAATAATTCAAGATATTTCAAAAGTATAAAAAAAATAGAATCAAAGAAAGTAGTACACATCATTGATGTATCATATGATTGAAGAATAATTAAGACCGATAATAGTGGTGAACAAGTAACCACATTAAAAGCAAAGATATAATCACACAAAATCGTAATTAAAGAATCATGATTAATGTAAGCTTATTTATATTATCGATCTCAAATTCACATAAAAAAACTCACGAAGACTGCGGCAAATTGACAACAAACATAAAATTTATTAATTAATAATGAATTTTTGAAATAAATTTAATATTATGTATAATATTTTCTTGCGATATTGTAACTATTAGTATTTTTATTGTTAATCTAGCCAAAAAATAAATAAATTATTTTTTTTGTTTTAATTTGTTTGTCTTACTTTTCTTTTTAGTCTATTTAAAGTAGAATGTCTTTTTCTTTATTGTCAAATTTTTAATTCTAACTTTCTACATGACATGATTAAGATAGTAAGATTTAAAAGTCTTGTTTACTTTATTAAATTTCATATTGGACAAATAAATTGAAATGAAAATAATAGAATAATTATATAGTACAAAATACTGATCTAAATGAAGTTAATTGAAACAATATATGGTTTACAATAATTCCTATTATGGATCCAGCTTGATTGGAATTGAGGCATTATTTTTTATTTTATATTTCCACTTTTGTTTTAAAAAAATATGTAAATAATTTGATCGAACATTAAACAAAGTTATAAAACATAATGTGAAGGTCATATGCGTGACTTCTATGAAATGACGAGCCACTTACTATTAAAAAATTATAATAGGATGACAATTATTCTCCAATCTTTAATTTGTATATTTTATAAATTTCTGTGGATGAAATTGTCTTAAATAAATATTTCTATTCGATTATTTTTATTTGGATCAAGTATTAACCACTCACATCCATTTTTAAATGCGAAACACAATGAGAATTTTAGTTATATCAGTTTTTAAATATAATAAATTTAATATTTTAAAATACATACATATTGATAAATGACCATAGTTAATAATAATATATTAACATCTAACCTGTAAACTGAAATTCCTAACGTAGCCCAACATGAATACCCCTACATCTCAGTTTACCTAATATAATTTTTTTTAATCCGTCTAGAAAAAAGTAAAAATCTTCAATTATTTTTAATAAAATGATCTATAATCAAACAAATAATCAAAAAATATTTTAGACTACAAATCTCAAAAGTAGTCATTTCAATACTTTTACTTATCCACTATTTCAAAAAAATATTTTGATCACTTCTACTTGTCAATTTAAAAATATCAAGAAAAGAGAATTATTTTTTCCTAATTCACCTCAATGAGTACTTTTTTTTCAAATAATTTTCAAGACTTAAAACAATACATCAATTAATATGAGTATTGTCGTAAAATATTCAAATTAATCATTATTTTGTTAAGAGACGTGTACATAATTCAAAATGTACAAATAAAAATGAACATGGAGAATATTTTTAATGAAAGAAGTGTTGAAAAACACCCCTAAAGTCGACGCGCATTACTATTTTCATCCTGAACGATTAATAATATTAAAAACAACCCTTAATTTAACTAACTGAAGAGTTAAATACACCTCGAATCTTGCAACATGAGTGAGATACACCCCTAAATTCTCACCATGTTTAAAATGTTTCAACACTTTTCTAATTTTTTTTATTAAGAGACATATGTTTGTACAAGAGTTGGAGCCACTTATTATGTTAAGTAAAGAGGTGTCAGTCATTCGGACATTAAATTAATAATTTGCGTTAAGTTTAAAAATATTTTCAATATCACATAAATGGAGTCGAAGAAAGTACGACATACCTTTTATTTACTATATTTGATCCACATCAAAATAATCATAGTCAATGTATATATAACGTTAAAAAACGAATAATAAAAACACGAGTCAATTAGTAAATAATTTGGCTTATTTTCTGGACAAACTGACAGGTCCAGTTCCATTTTCCATCTATAGCGAAATACGGTAAAAAAAAAAGAAGGAAAACAAAAGGTCTGAATAAAGAAAGCTTAAGCTGCTGTTCTTCGTGGGCGAAAATTCAATCGGCGCCTTCTTCTCCAACCCTACAATCTCTTCAAATTTCACTTTTCTTCCATTAATATCAGGTCTAAAATCTTCATTCTCACTGTTCATTTTCTCATATTACGCAAGATCTGTTTACAGTAATTCGTAGTTTTTTTTTT
>JAJOOS010019062.1:0-14635 GCA_029582725.1 Solanum chiquidenum
TTATTAAATGGGTCAAAAATGCTCATTTTCCAAATAAAATATATTATTTATTGTCTTCTTTAATACATTCTTTTTCTAATAATATTTTTTTAAATTAGCAAATATTTATCTTACTTCAATTCAGGAAAAAAAATGAAAATATTTCTTATTTTATTCTAATTATTGCTTATGATGGATATACTATGATATTATATATATGACATATATTATATGTCGAAAGGGTACATGAAGTTATTCTATTTTAATTGATAAAATGAGATTAAGAAGAAAAAAAATTCTACATTTTTATTGGAAAAATAGTCTGAAAAATCCTCCAACTTTGGCCGAAATTGCTGTTACGATACCAAACTTTATGGAGGACCTTTTACCTATGCACTATTTAATAGTGTATTTTAAAGGTATATATGTGCCCACGTGGACACATTACTATTTATAATTATGCAATATTTATGATGTCCACGTGGGCACATATATACCTTTAAAATACACTATTAAATAGTGTAGGGGGGTAAAAGGTCCTTTCCAAAGTTTGGTATCGTTACAACAATTTTGGTCAAAGTTCGGATATATTTCAGACCTTTTTTCCATTTTTATTTGTTAAAGTGATTTTAAAAGAAAGAAAACAAGAATGCTATTCTTTAATAATATGTTAATTAGGAAGAAAAGAAAAGAAAATATTTATTCAAAAAAAAGCATTTTTGACCCATTTAGTAACTATAGGGGCATTTCTAGGCCAAAGTATTGACTGCAAGGGGATTTTTGAACCAAAGTATTGACGAAAAGGGCATTTTTGAGCAAAACTATAAACGGAGAGCAGTTCCTTTCAAATAGTTCAAGGGCATTTTTGACCCTTATCCCAATAAAAAAATAAACTCTTGATAGGGATCAACTCAATGTGAGCCCCTTTACATCTAAGTTGTGAGTTAATAGTACAGGGTTTCACCAAATCTGCATGCATATTTCCTTTTATCAGTATTGTCTTCATTTAGAACTAAATTATTATTAAGGGTATTCACATCTTTGATAGGCAAATTAGTAAGCTTTTTAGGCACATTTAGCGGTTATTTGTGTGGTAAAGATTTGGGAATTTTTTTGGGGATGTCAAGGAGAAAGCCTGGTCAGTCTCTACTGTAGATAGATCGGCCACGACAGAATATCAAAGTATTATAATCGCTTGAGTATTGAAGAAAAAGAAAGTCAAATTAAGGATCCATATCAATAATTTAAGTATAAGAAAAAACATTACCAAAATACCTTTTCTTCTCTCAAATCCTCATTTTCAAATTTATTTTGAACAAGAATATTGCGCTCACATTAATTGTTAGCATAAGCAATTAACTTACACAATTAGAAATTTCATATTCTTTTACTTCCAAAATTGAGTAGCATAATACTAGCAAGATTTATATAAATATATGTATGTATATTAAAAACTGACTAACACATGCTTCATTAAAGAGCAACCTTCCAAAACCTCCTCTTCGACCCCCACCACCACAGGGAGGGAGGGAAGGAAGGAGGGAGAGATAATCAGCAACTGTAACCTCTTCATTACATGATATCTTACAATATTCACAAGAGAATGTGACATTACAGAAAATGGGGAGCAGACCTTTTTGTACCCCTCCCCCAAGTATAATGCTGACATATATCATCTATAACTGGCGACAATTTTTTATTAACTTTGACAAAAAATCTGTCAACCTGTAACTAGGCCAAAAAATATATCAGTGTTTCTGCTTCTAAAATGCCTTTGCATATATCATTCAGGGTGGCAACACTTGTTTCACTTTAGTGGTTGAAGTTCTTGTTCACGCACAACAGTTTCAACACTTTCAACACGCTCATATGGAAGAGCTGATTCTTTCCCTCGTCTCCATATTAACCATCCTAGGAAAGCTGATAATCCAAGTATCAACACAACTGACAATGCTATAACTACGATCAAGTAACTTCGCCACCATCCACTCCTATATCATTGCAACAAAACAATGGTAATCAACACCTTATATCACACAAATCTAGCAATATGTGGAATGAGTTGTGGCACTCAGGATAGTAAGGATTATGCTCAGCAAAATCTTTATACATAGAAATTTATGTAAGACATGTTCTAAATAACAAAAGGATGCATGTCAAGACCATATAGGAATACCAAAAAGCAGGAAAGAAGTGACTCCGTGAAATCATCACAACCACCACCGTTGCTCACTACTGGCAACATATTTACCTCCTCCATCATTATAAATAGATCCATTGCACCCACCCCCATCTCTGTAGCCACCACCGCCTCCACCACCACTATCAACCACTACCAACAAACTCCATCATCACAACTAGCACCGCCGCCAACTACCATCATACATTCTTTGATCACCACCACAACCGTCGCCACCTCCACCACCATTATCAGCCACTACCACCATTGTGGTCAATCTCTACTATCAACCACCTCCATCATCATAACGAGTACCACCACCAACTACCACAAATACATCACCAACTACCATACATTCTTCCGTCATCACCATCAACACCACCAACTATTAACATAAACCAAATTTACCATTACAACCACCAACACCACTACCAAGCACCACCATTATGATAGTCACCACAACACCATCCACCTTCACAGTCACAATTGTCACCACCGTCATTGCTAGCTACTAACAATAACTATTACCATCACCATTACCACTACAAACTATCTCTACCGTCACTAGCAAGCATAAATGTTGTTTTTAATCAAATAATGATTTAATTTTTTTTATCAAATTTAACATTTAATTAATTTTTCTATGAATTATATATTTATTATGTATATATAAATATGTACCGTCAGATGTTGAAAAACAAACAGCCTTAATCATTCGGTGTTTAGATAGAGAGACAACATCTTAATCATTCAAATGCGTATTGAGATTCAGAGGCCTAAAACTTAATGGAAACAAATGAGACCTAAACAACTATCTTAGAAGTAAAATCAACCCAATACAGCAGGAGTGGAAATTCTGATAAGTAAAAATTTCAGCGTTAAGCATTTGTTGGAAACTTTTCTAGAATACAAAAAACTTTTCATTGATTAACAGAAAAAATACTAGTCATTGGTTGGGGAACATAAAGTTTATTCCCTCTATTACAGTTATGTTACTTAGTTTGACTAGATGTGAAGTATAAAAAAGTAGAAGAAAATGTTTGAATCTTGTGGTCTTATTAAACCGCCTTCTCGTCATAAACATGCCACATCATTTGTATAAGGAAGTGGGTTGGAATTTTAAAATTCAAAACTTGCTAAAAATAGAAAGAAACATTCTTTTTTAAAGAGACAAATGGAAAGAAAGACACATAAATGAAAATATTTGAGAAGCTTATGGAACCAACAATTGCCTCAAGCAAATTACCAAACACAACACCCCTCCCTCATCCAAGCTCAAATAACGGGCCCAGTTGTCTTTGCCACTATCTTATTCTTCATAGATAACAAATGATAGAAATTTAGAGAATCAGTCCATAACCAAGTTCCAGAAGTCATTAAAACCAACAATTTCAAGCACACTGTAGTGTTCCACAAGGGGATTTCAAGAGTTAATATTCTGGAGAAGAAGACAACACTAACTAGGAAAAGGGATGGTGAAAAAAAAAAAAAAGACCCGTAAGGATGAGGATATGCAGAGTAATCATATATTATTAAAAGTGGGAAGCTCGAAAGTGCAAAGTTGGACCCTTCGGGGTGGCCCAGCGGTTTGGGCTTGGGACTTCCATGTTGGAGGTCTCAAGTTTGAAACCCCTTGCCAGCGAAAGCAAGGGGTTTGCCTTCTGGGTCGAGCTCGTCGCACCGGGCTTGCCTAGTGCAGGTTACCTCTCCTATGTGGTTTACGAGCTATTGCATAGGTGCGGGGGTTTTACCCTGTGCGCACCAAAAGGGTAGCAACTGCGGGTTTTCTTTGTCATCAAAAAAATAAAAAGTGCAAAGTTGGATTACGATTTTATCCCTACACTAAATTAAAATGTAATAAAATAATTAATCTAAACATAAATTAAGTATCTAATTAAATAGTAATATTTCAATTACATAATAGGGGAGTAAAATGAGAAGTTCAGCTCATTTATTACGTGTGAAACAACTAAATATTATATTATTTTAAAGATTAATTCTCCTTAAATATTTGTTTTCTTTCTTTTGATGGTAATGGATGAACACTAAAGTTTCAATTAATATAGAAATTGCAGCGTATTTTTGCTAATTATGAGAAGTTGAAAGGAATCAAATTAAGTAGGTGAGGAATATGAAACAGTTTTTACCATCAAATCTTCAAGACTACACTATACAAACATACCTAATACTAGTCATTCAGCAGATGCTTCATTGTTAACTGGGTACAAAAGTGTCTTCTAATTATCAGGTTCATTCTTATTAAATCTAGATTTTTCCAAGGAGCATCAAAGAGGCTCTAGCTTGCTGGAATAGAGATGGGAATCAGTCGGGAAACAGGGAGAGATGGAAGATTGTCCCAGCCTGCATTTGGTGGACTATATGGATGGAAAGGAACCAAAGATGTTTCGAAAACAAGAGCTGCTCTCTGCAGAAACTGAAGATGAATTGTCTAGTCCTTTTCTTTTTTTGGTGTAAACACGAATATCCTCAAGAAGAAGAGGATATTCCTAGTATTTTAGATTATTTATGAAGCTTAGTAGGGACACCTCTCCCTCTAATTTTGTTGCAAGTATTACTGGAATACTTTTCTGAGTATTCCTTTTGTTCATAATACAAGTTACCTTCTTCAAAAAAAAAAAAATCTAGATTTTTCCGTTTGATTTGCTAACTTCATTTGAATGATAATCTTCTAATTTTTTTAATAGGTGCAAGAAATAGCTAGAAATGTATAATCACACGTAAAGAAATGAGTATTGCACATATGTGGTTTGATGCCGAATGATGATCAACTCTCTTTGAACCTAAGAATTGCAGTTGAAACTATTTTAGAAGTGTTCCGAAAACTAAACATGATAGTTAATTGCTATGATAATTCCTATAGAAAATAAACTATGCTTTATAAATTTTATACTTTTAATATATTGAAATTGCAGTTGTTTTGCTAGCAAAATATAGCACATTTGTGCCCCCAAGGCCTAGCTCAAGTGGCAAAAGGTGGAGGATTTGTGGCTTAGGTCGCAGGTTTATGCCCCACACCATGCAAAGTGAAGCCCGGTATTTAAGTGGAGAAGGGTAGAGGGGCGGGTCCATTATCCACCAAGTTTAGAAGGCTATGATTGGTGCAAATTCACAGACTGATTTCTCGGTTATCAAAAGAAAAAATATAGCACATTTGTTTTTTTTGTCCAAATTTTCTTGATAGATATATAGGTACTTGCTGTAGTAAAATGCAAACAAATGTAGTTCTTTAACTTGCGATGCTTTTCCTAGAATATTTTACAAATGTTGATATCTAATCACCTTTTAATTGACCAAAATTTTATGTATTTTTTAGTTGTTGATGACGGTATGTACACTTAATTGCTTATAGACGGCTAAGCTTAATTTGACCATGCCTATTTTGAGACATATCTACAGGGCAATAGATTGGACATATCGAGAAACACTTGTAACATGTCCTCCCAATAATTTATTATATGCATTTAATCTTTCTTTATTGATTTTCATACGGGATACACGTTGCACGTGCCCAAAGACTAGTTAATCAAAATGCAAGAATGGAGATTGCCTACATACCTTTTTGGTGGGGGCTCAATACCCCATTCAAATAATTTGTAACTCCCAAATGTATCAGGAAGACGGACACGATTTTCAGCCAAACGGTGTATTATTTCCTGCAAATAGATATAATGAATAGTTGAATACACAAAAATTGTTCAAGTTAAGGAATAATATGCAAATATTTAGAACTCGGAATCACCACGGCAGCAGCATTTGTCATAAAATTTGCGGACCCTGCTGGATAGATGGCCCATTTAATAAGGGAATCATTTCCTTTTGTCGATAAGTTCATTAAGTGGACCTGCAAGGAATCTCACAATATGTAGAAGCATCATGTATGATAAGTTAAAAGACAAGTGTGATTAAGTAACATGAAAGAGAAGAGCATTTAGCTCTAAGATGAGACATATTCAGACAAATTTGGATTTAACTAAAATTGTCGTTTTCAAACCAAAATACCTGTGAGAAGTTAATGTCCAACTCTTGGGCAATGAGATGAGTAAGCTCTGTCATGTGAGGCTTCAAGTCCAAGTAATTCAGTGACATATAGAATGTAATGAATCCAACTTTAATTTCTCCTGCAAATTGAGATCAAAGATGAATACGCAGTAGAAACGACTTCTAATTGCCAACATATCTGCACTAGAATCTTGCTTTAACATGAGAGTAGAACTCTAATTAACAGAATTGCCTAATCTTTCAAAATTATCGTGTCATCTCATACACTTGACATTACAAAAGAGTCAAACAAGACACCTGTCTGATAGGTCTTCAAGAACTGTACCAAGATTCTAGTGCAGATATACAGAAGGGAACTCGTCAGTCTAAGCTAGTGGAGGAATTTGAGACGGTTGGCAAAAGGTTTATACACATCCAATTGGTGGCAATTGTTATGTTCCTTGAAATTGTTAGTCCAAATCAAATTTTGACCAGACCTTTTCTTTTTAACATGGTGTTTGGGTCAATTTATGTGCACCTTGACTAATTCCACGAGTTAATTTCTACCTACCACCAACAAAAGTATCTGGTAGCTCTATCAACCAAGGCTTGAACAAACGGGAAGAAATCATCTAATTTTTTTTTTGCTGCCAATGGGATTTGAACTGAAATCTCATGGTCCTCAATCCACTTCACTTAACCAGACCCTTTTTTTTAGATTGGTAACTGTTTCTATTTCTGTAAATCAGTACATGAGTTGTACTGAAAACCATATTTACATAATGAACTCTAAAGGCACTGTCTATCCCTATAATGAGTCTAAAACATCAATGATAGAGACATTAGAGTAAATTTGATTACACCAAAAACACTAAGTTAGAATACAATTCAGTTTAACTTGCGGCATATTACTCTCCCTATTCTCAAAAACTCAAAGATTTCTCTCTTTCCACATAGTCCACCAAATAGTAGCAGGAATGATTATCTAGTTGCTTCTGCTCTTTGCATTTAACCAGACCTTTTTCCAGCTCAATAATGTTGAACGTCTTGAAGTTATAATAATTCTTATGCATGAAAGTGCTTCTCAATAAGTTAGATGCTAGATCTCAAGACATTTATCTCGGTGAAAGAATATCCAAACTTATGGTCAAATGTCAACACATATGCTGATATTGGTCAAGACAAGAAAATAACAGAGCTAACTTGTACAAAGACAATAGAGCTAAAATCAACATGTTGCAATTCAAAGTTGACAACATTTTTCACAAAACAAACCAGAAACCAAAATGGATTAAAATAGAGGGGAAAAGTAATAAGGCTTCAAATGAATTAATTTTTAGAAACAAGATACAAAACTTCCTAGAAGTACGCCACTCTATAATTGGAAAAAGAAAAGCTATGATTGACGGACATATAAAAGGATGGGTAAAAGGTAGTAGTACACTGTACCAGATGCATTATACCCAGGAGATCCAGTAGGAACCAATGTAGGATACATACTTCCAGTGGAGTTTGTGTTATCCAAGCCTGAGGGCAATGGAGGTGGAGGAGATAAATTGAGTCTGTCCCATAAATCAGAACAATTGGTTTTCCAGAAACCAACCATTTCATGTTGACGATCATACGTTACAAGTGTGTTGCGGACAATAATTCCTGTGCAGTAAAAGCATGAATGTGACAGCACGTACAACAAGGAACAGTAAGGAAAATAAGCCTTCCCAAAGATGCTAAAAGATATTAAATAAGAAAAACCTCCGAGAAGAGTTGTTGCATCCTTCCCATTCTGAAATATCCCCAGACAATAAGCACCACGCACCTTTGAGTGCTTCATAGCCAGAAGTTCGGGTGAAGAAAATGGGGTATATCAGTTAATACAAACTTAAAAGAAATTGGAGTCATCAGGAGACCAAAGCCAGAAGGGGGTAAAAGTTCATCAGCAAGGTAGTTTAAAAACGAGGAGAGTAAGATGCTTACCCGGAACAAGTAGTTTTCAGGGGACAGAGAGAGTTTCTTTCCATTGCTGAATACCATGTCGACAGGTGGAAAGGATTTCGAGAGTTGTGAAATGTCACTGAAATATACATGACACTTGATACCTCTAGTGACACCAAAAGTTAAAGGGAAAAAATGGAAATGATTTAAGAACTCTTTTGTATTGATATATATTACCTTCCTGCACCAGAAAAACAGATATCTTTATAATTTGGATCAGGTCCTTCAATCAATTTTAGAGTAAGAACCGCTTTCATAACCTGAAAACAAAATTGCCAGAAGTTCATTGCGGAGAGAAAAACTTTTTCTGATTTTCCCATTTTTTTTAGACGATACCTATTACCCACTAACTAGTAAGTAGTAACAAATAGAATTACTGTAGAAACCATCAATCACTTTTTTTCCCTACACGAAAAAATGCAATGTAAAGGAATGGAAGGCAAGAAACTACAATCATCGAAGGTTTGCAGCTACTCCACAAGAAGTTTGTATGTATCTTCTTCATGTTATAGAGTAAGGATGTTTGTATATATAAAAAAAAAAGTCCAATTTCTCTCCAACATCCCATGAGAAAATTCCTGGTACTTTCTAAATTTCAATAATTTAAAAAGAAAATCAACTATAATTAGTAGTTAAGCAACAATGACAATAATCAGCACTAAATATAGTCAGTGGTTAAGCAATGTAAAATGAGTAGTCCTTTAAGATGACCTTATGTAAAATGGTTAAGTGGTGGAATAGTAGGATGACAAATTATTTTCTTCCCTTCAAACTTGTGCAGTTGTATTGAAGCCTAATCCGGTATTTAAGTGAGATTAAGAGGTTTTAGGTCCAAGTCCCACTGATTATAAGAGTGTTGTTGTCACACTAGCATGTGGTAATTTGTTTAGGGATGTAAATGGGGCAGGGCGGAGCAGGGCAAGCCTTCACTTGCTAAGATTTTGACCCGCCTTGCCCTGTCCCATTTAGCATTTTCCAACAAAAAATGTGCTTCCTTGCTATGACCTGTCCCCCCCTCCCCCTCCCCTTTTATGTTATCTTTCATTTCTCCTCTTTATTTTTCACTTTGCTCCACGGTAATTTTATTTTTTTAACTTCTTTTGATTTTTTTCAAAAAAAATGGATGAACAATCAGTTCCCAAAATTACATCAAATATTTTATTCTTAGTTCACTGCACGATCTAGTTCAAAAATCAACACCAAACTAATTAAGTGTTTTATCTGCTATTTCTTTTTCTTTTTCTTTTGCTCTGAACTTCTGATTAACGATGTTGATCTTGAAAGTGTCAAAAATAATCTAATTGTCCATCTTTCAAAGGGTTCTCTTAAATAACTGAATGTACATTTGATTTCCTCATAAAAAATTCCTCCTTTTCACACAATTTCAATGCTTTATATGTGCATTCATAGAATAATTTTGAATTCGTCCAGCTACTGTTTGTGGCTAATTAAGTTGGATTCTTCTCTTCTTGTTAACACCATGAAAAAGATAAATAAAAAGACAGTGTGACATAAACAAAAGGTGAACGTAATTCAATTAACAATTTTAACAAATGACTACTTAGTGTAAAAACCTGCCAAAGATAAATCTCATAATATCTGATTTTCTTTCTCAATAGGAATGAGATGTATATCAATTATCAAAGCTTTATTTCATCTCCTATTGGGAAAATATGCAACGATTATGATTATACTATTGTTAACTAAGACCTATTCTTAATTAATTTTTTCTTGAGATAAACATTAACAAACCTCAATTTGAATTTGGCGGAGACATAGTCGAAGAACACGGCTTCAATTTGAATTGACGTTGCGATTCAAACAATGGAAAAAGAATAAAATAAACGGGTCAATCCTATTTTGCCCAACCCTCCCTATAAAAAAATTCAAATTTTTTTCCTGTCCTCCCTGCCCTACCCTGCCCCATTTGTTTGCTCTACTGCCATGCCCTGCCCTATATGTTGTTGCCCCTGCCCCGTGCCGCCCTGTCCCAATTGTCATCCCTAAATTCATTCCACCAATCAATGGTGTATATAGTACCTAAAAAACATCCAAAAGAAAATAAAAATAGGACTCTGCAGTCAAAAAGGCATTATTACTGACACATTATACATATGAAGCTCACTTTTCCCAGATTTAATTTCTTCAACTTCAAGATATTCTTCTCGTTACAAGCATGTTACTTTCCACTACTCTTCTCAGGCAGAATGCATAACAAAGATGACAGAAATAATAGCAAGAAATTAAGAGAAATATATCTTACAGCACTCTTGAAGGCTGCAAATGCTGCTTCTGGAAGGTAAGCATATGTGGTACCACTATCAAGCACAGTCCCATGATTTCCATCAAAAACCCGTGAATTCAGACTCAGTGCCTTCCCAGCAACATGTATCTCCTTCAGCTCAATATTGTAATATGGACTGTTGCCATCCGAGACTAGAGTAAATGGATAAGTTTATCAAGTGCATTTGTTAGGAGAACACCTAACATTTCTGTGTCATTAAAGCAATTATTTCCAATACATACCTGCGTCCAGGATCCGAATTGGTAAAGACCATGTCTGCAGGGTTTTTTATTCCACCGAGAACCATTGCACCACCACCGAAGTCCATCCCTCCATAACACAAGGAGAAGGAATCACTAATTACATGTTTCTCAACAAGCTGATCCACTATACTGAGATCTCCACGACCCAAGCCCATTATACCATCAGCATGTTGGCTGTAAAGATCACCAGTTTCCCTATTTTCACATCCAAATACAGCTCGCTGTGGTGCAAGCTCGCTTTGGTTTCCAAAGGACACAATGTCCTGTCCAAGCACCCCACTACTAGAACTCATCTCAGCATACTGTCTTTCGTAAATACACTGCTCCCTCTCATTGTCACATGTACAGTCAATATTGCATTTTACAGGCTGATAGGTGCTTGACATTTCTGGCTGAAATCTAGGATCCTAAGCAGAACAACATTCAGAGGATTATGACCAACCAAATTATAGAAATCAAAATGCAATAGAATCTAACTGGTAAAATTAAGCAACTCTTATCAACAATTTGGACTATTGAAATCTTAGACTACAAAGTTATCAAGGGTAGTAATTCGTTATACTTGTATATCCATCTAGCAGACCTTATGATTAAGATCAAATGAGCAAAATGTCCTAGCCTTGGTGGACAAGGTTACATGATACTCGTTACTGGTGGAAGGTAGCAAGTGTCATGTGGAATTAGTGGAGGTGCGTGAAAGCTGGTCTAGACACCATGGTCATCAAAAAAATAAAATAAATCAAACAAAACAATAAACCTCATGTAAAACATCTTCAGACAAATCAAGCATGCAAGGAAATCTGTAGCTCAGCAACAATGAGTGTCTTAGAATTTGTTTCATAAGTAGAAGCTTAGAAATTCATATTGATCCAACTTCACCTTTAGGTTATTTGGTCCTTTAATTTTTCCTTTCGTCTTCTCTTATATTTCAAATTACTTATCATAGTTGTATTTTACAATGGGCGTCAACCCACTACAACCGTCCTTCTCAATCCATGTTTGGCGCTAGTAATACAACTATGCCTCAAACCCAAACAAGTCAACAAAAATAACAAGAAAATCAATTATGGGGACGAGTTCTTGGGATGTGACCGCAATACAAGTTGAGATAAATAGTTGGGTATATGCTTTCGATAGAAAATTTGCAAGATAATAGTGACTAGGCTAAGCTTTATATGGAAATAAGTTCCCTCTTGGGCAACTTACCCCATTTCAAATGCGTTCCTCTCGGACACCCATTTTCCGCATGAAGACCAACCTTCGCCTTACCCCACTCACTCTCTTGAGCTGAGTGTTAGGATATGGGACTAGGGCTCACCCTCTTGGGTAAGACGAAAACACATGGGTGGCTTTGTATTTGCAACTACAAACCCATTAACTTAAACAACAACCACTAGGTAAAATCATGCTATGCTTGGCACCGGTTATACTTTGCAAAATTCATAGAGGTGGGACACATCCATGCAGGGATATGTGTGATTCTTAGAGAATACCTATTTGACTTATAGATAATTAGCATCGGAACAAAATGAGCTTAAATAGAGAAGAATGTATATTAAGGATTGATATAACCAATCCTAACTAGTTTAGGATCGAGGAATAGGTTATTGATATTCTTTTTCGGTAATGAGATTCATTTAGAATGCCTAGATAAAGAATGAGATTCATTTTGACATTGTGCTCAAACTCTTCATGGGTTAAAATTGGACAACTTCGATTAAGTAATTTCTGCTAAGGTAGTCATAAGGCAGAATGTAAGATTATTGAAACTGATACCCTTTTCTCTGTTTTGTGTATGCTGAAGGAAAAAAGGAAAAGATCATTTGAAGGACAGTCATTGAGTTCATACCAGTATAAGGAACTTTTTATTCTTATTTTCAATAAGCCCAGAGTAGGAAACATCTTTGTCTACACTTTTTTGTGGCTGAACTTAGAAACTCCACCAGCATCAATCAAGTTTGCAGATATTTTTGACTGACTTCAGAGTTGTATAGCGCTTCCCTTAATTCCAGTAATTCTTTCTATTCACCCTTATAATGGGTGGTGCTTATTTAATACATCTTACAACTTCACCAACAAGACAATTACTGTTTTCCACGCAAAATGCATCTAATAAGAAGTGCAATCATGAATGTCACACATAAAAAAAATAAAATGCCCAATTCCTTGTCAATTGACCAGGACTTCCCAAACAAGATAGCAAAGATCCAAACTAACAGTTTGTTCTTTCTGCATTTTTATTATTCCAATGTCAGCAAACCGCAAGACTTGATAATCATCTGAGGTTTGAAATTACATAGAATGTTCTTCCACATAATGGAATAATAAAAGTGTGAATCAATTATTCACATGAGATTAAGCTTGTATTTAGCAGATAAAATCCTTAAAAGCAACTTCTCTTTCCCTCATAAACATAACCAAAGAACCGTATATAACACAGTTCATGAATTTACACATTTTTCTACCACATCAAAATCTTCAAGTTTCTGAAGCAACATACAAGAATAAAAAACTAGGTGTTATCCATAATTATGTCGTATTGAGCTATTATCAGTCAGAAAATACATACAACTGAGGATCCAAATATCCCAAAGTTCTTGATCAAAATTAATATACAGAAAGATAAAACAGAAAAAAAAATCAGAAGCGCCTACCTGATGCTTGCCGCATTGTTCACACGTAGAGCAAGGCACATATGTAACAGTACTCCCAGTATCCACTATAAGAGCAAATCTCTGGGGTGGAGTTCCAATCCAAAGACGGGTTGTATAATATCTACATCAAAGTAATTTGACACAAATCAACAAAAAAAGTAAAAGTTGCTCTGCAAGAATGTATTATATATTCATTTTCCAGTGTCTGATTATCTTGAATTATGGATATGTTAACTCCAAATAAAAAATGCCAATTTGTTTGCTCAATTATTACTCTAAATCACTCGTTTCAATTAAGGCATTGTTAATCTTAATACTCAAAAAATAGAAGATTTTCTATCCAAAACATTTTATATGAGGAGAAGATACCTCCTATTAGGAAACAATCGCGACTGTAATTAAGGTAAAAAAAGCACAACATATACAACCGTTGAGAACAGATCGTAGCAGTGAATTGAAGAAACTGACCCGTTGATAAGTAGATCGTCGTGGAGAGCCATTTGAGCATTCACCGGGGATTTCTGGAGAAATCGACCAGAGAGTTGGGAAGGTGAGGAACGAACCGATGTGTCTTTGGGGGGAAAGAGTGGGAGAACCATGGCAGTCCGATGACTGGTATCCGGTACATCCGAAAAGCGCAAACATGAAACGACATCGTAATCGACCAGTGTAAATATAATGTAGAGTATGGTGAAAGTAGCGGTGAACGACGCCGGTTTCATTGCAGGTCAACTATTGCCGCCAGATATCTCCTATGAAATGTGAGATCGCCAGAGATGAAGAAAACTGACAAGATTAGGCCGGTAAAAAGGCCCGCCGGAAGGTCGGCGAGACCGGAAGAAAAGGACAGAGTAACGGAATCTGAGAAAACGGGTTAAGCAAAGCCGGGAAGTGGAATCGAGATGGTGGGTTACATTACTCCTCTTTATATTTTATTGAAATGAAATGCACATGGGGAGTCATGATTACCCCAAAGCGTGAAACTTGAGACCATTAAATGAAGGAAAAAGGGTAAAAAATGCCCTTAAACTATGTGAAAGGAATAAAAATGTCCTTCATTTATAGTTTGATTCAAAAATATCCTTTTCGTCAATACTTTGGTCCAAAAATACCCTTATTGTTATTTTGGGTAAAAGATACTCATTTTTTCAAATAAATATATTATTTATTTTATTTTCAACATATTCTATTTCTAATAATATTTTTTAAATTAACAAATGTTTATCTTACTTCAATTCAAGAAAAAATTAAAAATGAAAATATTTCTTATTTTATTATAATTATA
>JAJOOS010019063.1:0-12851 GCA_029582725.1 Solanum chiquidenum
AGGCATCATTTCCTTTTTTTTTTGCTTACGCGTAGGGTGCTAAATTTAGAAGTATTTTCACGTAAAAAGGACAAATGATGGAAATAAATAAAGGGATAATTCAAAGTTATGTTCTAGGAAGAACATTTTAGGGATCAGTACAAAAAGCAAAATTGTAAAGTGATTGGTCAAATTAAAAGTGCTTATAAGCTATAAAATCATAAATTAAAAAGGGGAAAAGGGGGTTGATATACCCCTTAACTTTGCCATATGGAGCTGATATGCCCTCGTTATGAAATTGGCTCATATATACCCTTAGAGGTCGTTTGGTTGGGAACTAGTTATCCCAGGATTAACTATCCAGGGGTTAGTTATCCTGGTATAACTTATCCTATCACTATGTTATAAATGGTGGGATAAGTTATCCCAAACATGTCAACCAAACAAGAAATCTAAATTTTAACCCAGAACTATTTTTTTTATACTAGGACTATTTATGCTTATTCCTCACACCAAACGAGCCCTTACTGTTATACAAACGGCTCACATATGCCCCTACTGTTACAAAATGAGCTCACATTGCCCTTCATTTAACGGAAGTGAAATAATTAGTTTTAAATTTATATTTTTGATTTTTGATTTTAAGAAAATTCATGTAGGGGTATATATGATCCATCTAGTAAAGTTCAAGCTATATGTTAATCCTTTTCATACATAATTGTTTTTAAAATTATTTTATTATCATTATTTGAGTTATTTATTCTTATTTTATTTTTATCTTTCATTCTTTAATGTAAAGAAAAAATTTAAAACTGATTTTTTTGTGGTTAATTATAATTTATTTTTCGGCTATATTATAATTTAGTTTTTGTATTTAAAAAAAAAATTGGTCATCTATAATAAATTTTATAAGAAAATTAGTGAAACACAAATAAATTTGATCATAAAAATAATAAATTTAAAGTAGTCATTGAAATTTAAAAAAAAGTCAAAAAAAATATGTGTGAGGAAGATTAAATATACTCATATGAATCATATTTATTTTTTAATTTTTTTTTTTTTTTACTTCCGTTAGAGGAAATGGGTATATGTGATCCATTTGTATAACAGTAGAGGTATATATGATCCACTTTCATAACGAGGGGTATATCAACTCTAAATGACAAAGTTGATGAGTGTATCAGACCCTTTTCCCAATTAAAAATGACCAACTTATGGTTGATTTCGGATTATAAGCACCTGAGTTATAATCACTTTTAGAAATTTTCAATTATATGATAAGCTTAAAAATATGCTTATGAACTAATTTGAACCACTTAGAAACTTAACCTAATACCTTCTTAATATAAAAATAGCTTATTGGGTACTAGATATAATCTTTTTCTCTAATAATGGTGTGTAGTTACATGCACACATCTATTTATGTATAGGCTTAAGCCAAATAAATAAATAAATATGTATAGGCATTAAAAAAATACGAAATTTATAGTCTGAAGTCTAGACATATTGACATTGCCTGACTATAAAAGGGCAGATCCACTCATGTAATGATGAACCACACACTTATTAGTATAACTTTGTGATAAATCATAGAAGAAAAATGAGTCTTCAAGGAAAGTTGATTTCTGTGATAAATATCAAATGTGATGGAGATGTGTTTCATGAAATAATTAAGTACAAACCACATGATATCTTTAGTATAGGCTCTGATAATAAGATACAAAATATGGATATTCATGAAGGTGAATTAGGCAATATTGGCTCTGTTAAGTCCTGAAAATCTACCTATGGTAAACTTGTAATATATTTGATTTCAATATTTATTTTTGGCTTCACCAATATTGATGTTCGTTGCATATGGCCCATTAAAGGGGAAGGGATCCATTAGTTTTATAGTTTTACAAATTTGTTTTTAATTTTATATTTCTTACATGAACGCATATGAATAACATATATACAAGGGATCTTTAATTTGTAGGGTCATTTTTCTTGTTCAAATTGTAAATAAGTTACAGGAGATCATTTCCTCGAAAAAAGTTTAGACATCTAGCCCAAACTTATCCGGTCATTAATTTGATCCAACATTTTTATTAATTCAAACCATTTTTAACCCATTCAAATTCAATTCATTTCAATAGAAATTAGTAGTATGCAATATTTACTACATTTGTTTGCAGGTGGGAAAGAGATTGTTGTAAAGGAAGTAATTGAAGAAATAGATGATGAAAGAAGTTGATTAAAAAAAAGGTAATTGAAGGTGATTTGTTGGAGTATTATAAATTATTTTACACCACTATTCAGGTTGAGACAAAAGGTGAAAACAACTTAGTTACTTGGATGATAGAATATGAAAAGAAGAATGTGAATGTACCAGATCCACACCGTTTAATAGAATTTTGCCTCGGTGCCACTAAAGATATTGGACTCACAATCTCATGTGATACATAAATATTATTATTATTATATATGTACTTGGAATAAAAGCCTGAGTCGATGGATATTGCTAAATAAAAATAAAAGTTTCGAAACTAATTCTATTTAATTCCATATATGTATGCAAGTCTGTAATGAAATCGATAATATTATATTGAATAAAATCTCCGAAAAGTAACAATGGATTGCTTGTAAGTCCATTTCTATGATTAAAATATAGCAAGATTAAATTGTTCATGAAATTGCAGATTAATGTGTGAAGTAGATATTCAGTGGCAATTCTTATTGGATTTTATATCATTTAGTAATCAAGTTAGCTTCCATAGTCATGATTTCCCCAAAATATTATTTCCAGACATACCTATTTAATGACGTGACAACTGCAAATTCATAGGAAAAAAAATTAAAATTTTTAATGCATAAGCTATGATGCATATTGAAATATCACAATCAACGGTCAATAAGAGATTTCAATGAAAACGAATGCACTACAAAAATCTAGATGACTCATGATCGCTAAGTTACTTGTAACTAATATTTTTTTTTTTTTGATAATTGGTAGCTAGATAGAATTAGTGATGAGTTTTTCTATTTAGCTAAAGAATATATTTGTCCGCCATAAATTTCCTATTTTTGGTAGTGATAGTGAACTACAAAATTAGCTAAGGTAAAAGCCACCTCAAGGATTAGAAGTTTTCAGAGTACAAAAATGATGTGTATTATGCCACTAGTAACACAAGAACATTATATTAGTGAACCTAATCATTGTTGTATACTATCTTGAGGTCACATAAGGAATTCATAAACTTCAAA
The DNA here is from genome assembly GCA_029582725.1 of Solanum chiquidenum. Classification (NCBI taxonomy): domain Eukaryota; kingdom Viridiplantae; phylum Streptophyta; class Magnoliopsida; order Solanales; family Solanaceae; genus Solanum; species Solanum chiquidenum. Next base: position 3,226 of record JAJOOS010019063.1, read on the forward strand.
TTTTGAATATACCTTTGGCTAGAATCAAGAAAACAGGACACAAAATATTGGGAATTCTGGCAATTTAGGCTTTGGCAGAGTTGGCAGCTCGGGTTTCGAAATTTCAAGGAATTCAAGCTTTGGTAAATTCAGGATTTTAGGTAATTGTAGCAATTCGAGCTTAGTCAATATTTAGTGGCGACCTGTCCAATATTTAAGTTATTGGAACTATTTTTGTAGAAAAAAATATTTCTAGTGGCAATCATTATCGCCATATATAATAGGAGTTTCTAGTGGCGTCCTTAAGAAGTTATCATAAATAACATTTAGCTATGGAACTACTTTCCAGTTGCTACGGTGCTCAGATTGCTACTTAAATGATTTTGTTTCAACTTTTTGGGCTTCGGTAGCGATTAGTCCCCGTTGAAAGATAAATTTCTAGGAGTTGCATCATTAATGAATGAGTTTCTATAGTCAAACCATTAGATAATATCTCACACAATAGGCAATCCCTTTTCTATTGCTATTACTTCAGCACAAAGAGATTATTAGTAGTGATAGGGATATATATTATTCGGATTGGCATGGACAAGGTTGTAACACCTCGAAAACCAGACTTAGAAAATGCAGCAGAAAAACACCTGATCCAGTGAACCACGACAGGGTTCACGGACCATGACGGTGTTGTGCCGTAATTTGACTATCTCTAGAAAAATCACTTTTGAAATGTTCTAAGTATAAAACAATTTGAGAAAAATACTTAGAAAAGAAGTCGCCACTTAATTTTTTAAAGAAATTAAGAAAACTTATAATTTTCAAAGATTTAAACAGAAAAAATCATTTAAAAATACCAAAGAAGGCTCGGGGTTCAATTTACACTTCGAGAAGGGTTTAAGCATTCGAAGTGCCCGCTAACATGCGGTTGACCTGCGACTTGACTAAAATATATTTTTTGACTAATTGTTTGGAAAAATGATTTAACATAAAAAATAATAATAATTTACACTATTTGATTAACTTTGAAAAATAATTAAATAAATGACACATTTTATTATTTATTTTTTTTTCGAGAAAAAGGGACCTAACTTGTTAGATTTGAATTAAAGACAAGTGATTAGAATTTTAACAAACTAGATTAATTAAAATATATTTGACTCATAATAATTTGAACTAATTTAGTCGATAAACCAAGAAATCATTTTAAACTAATTAAAGACAAATGAAAGTGTTAACTAAAAACATATTTAAATATGTAAAAAAAATACAAGAGTTGATAAAATTGAAATTTTATTAAAATCTAGCATAAAGAATATAGTTCATCTTTTTGGGGATTTAATTAAGTTAACTAACAATTTTAAAGTTAGAGTTAATAAAACAAATAATAAATAATCACAATTAAATAATTTAAGAGAGGAAAGAAGAATTTGGGCATTTTGGGCCTATTGCTGCCCAGAAACATGGCCCCAAAAGCTGCTGATTTTTAGGCTTTGGCCCAATTTTTGCCTTTCAAATCTTGTGTATACCGCTGTATACTAGTATATACTGCCTGTTTTTTCCCCCCCAATGTATACTGATGTATACGAATGTATACAGCATGTATCTGCTAGATTTCCTATGTTCCTTGCTTCCAAGACCTATATTGGCTTGCATTCCGCTTTGATTGACCAAAGAATCGACTCGAAGGGAGAGTTTAGGACCCCAATGACCCCTTGTCATGCAAATAAGGAGATTTCGAGTCCAAAAGACTCTCATGGCGTTTTACAACAAAGAAAAGAAATGAATACAAATTAGTATATGATAAGAAAATAATTGACAATTAATAAGGCATTCACGTAGTATTGACTCATATAATTAATAGACATAAACTATATACACATTATCAACCATGAACTAATAAGGAAGTGGGCAAATAACAACAATTTCATGAGTTAAAAAAAAACGATAATCCAAAGTAGACAATCAACATGACAACATTTGAATATGACAAAAAAAAGTGAAGAACCTAATGCCCAATAGAGGGACATGAGCTATCATGAGAAATGCACAAGTTGAATGTAAACAAAATTCAATAACGAGGAAGACTATTATTTATATACTTAGGTTCTATACTAAACAAAGAAAAACAAATGCATATCCATATTAGGACAAGTATGAGAAGAGACCATTATCAACTTTTCATTATTATTTATTATATATAAATGTCAACAACAATATAAAAGCAAAACAAATCAACTTAAACTGATACTTGATGATACCAAAAGAACAAATAAAAAGACATAAAATATCAATCACATCCTCCAACATGTTAACTAGCACATGTAAAGTTCCTTCTTCACAATATAATACCAAAATTGTTTTAAAGGATACAAAATTATTGCCACATCAGAGATTTCACTACACCTTTTTAAAAAATAAAATAAAACTTAGACGCTAGACTCCAATGTTGACATTTACGATAAGGCTCCTCCAATATGTTGTGATGAGGACGCTTATGGCAATTGGGATATGGTTGAATAATGCAAAGGATAATTAGCTCTACAAGTTGGACATGTGTTATTCATTGATAGCCATTTTATCAGACAGTGAATATGAAATTCATGCAAACAATTAGTTGTCATCACCTCATTCTCACATTTGAAATCTTCATAGCAAACAGGGCAAGTTTGAATACAAAATAGATAGGTGACATAACTAAAACCGGTAATAATAGTCTTCGAATAAATTGTCAGCGGTTCCAAACAATTTAAAAAAAAAAGAAACTCTTAACAATAGAGACGCTTAAACGCCTTACACAGAAAAAGTACCGAGCAATAGAATATAACAGAGAACTACATCTTTAGCTCATATAGAAACTGAAATCGAAGAGAGTGTTACCTTTTCGGGGGCAGCGAACTGAGACGACGAGCTTAGAACAGTGATTCTTCTACCACAAGATTTAAATACTAATATTAGCAAGAATTCTGGGCAGAATTAGAGCAACCACCTTTTCGGAATTTAGAATCAAAGGACTAAAATGTGAAATTCTAAAGTGTAAAACCTATTTGCCGAAAACTCAAACTCCAAAAGCTCCCCTAATTGTGCCTTTCTGTAAAAAAAAATTCTCTTCCTCTCCCTCCTTTCAATTGAAAAAAAACGATCTTAAATAGATGAGGAAAAAGGCTGATTTGAGGGGGAAAACGAATTGAAATTTTTAATTTTGAAATTTGAATTCTTTGCTTTTGTTCTTTCAAGTCAACAATGGAAGGGATGGAATGGGAAAAAGGGGGATGGGACCACTGCTGCAGGGTATGGGTGATTTTGCGGATTTCACGACGGATTTGTTGGGATTTTCGCGTGAAGAAGAAGAAAGAGGACGCAGGGGTCGTCTGGAATTGTATGCATACTGCTGTACGCTTTGGAACTTGGAAGGGGAAGGGGATGGGGTCGGCTGGTTGTTGTTGTTGTATGTATTGTTGAATGGAATTGTTGGATCTTTTCTATTGTGGGCTGATGGGTTAGGAATTTAAGGGTGGGAAAAGGCTGCTGAAAATTTGCACTTGGGCTGAAGGAAATAAAAAAGGGCCCAACATTTTGGTCTTATCACAAATGGGTTTAGGTGGGTAGAAGGGTTGGTTGTGTTTGTAATAAAAAGGCTAAGTTTTGAATTGAGGATTTGGCCATATAGATTGCATTTAAGTTCGATTAGATTTAAGAATTTAGTCAAATTGAGTTTAAATTGGTGATTCGACTAAAAAGCAAAATAAGACGAATTAATATAAATTAATTAATGAGCTTCTAAATGTCATTGAAATAAAAATGATGAACTCAATTATAAAATATTCACTCAAAATTATAAACTGTAAAATAATTAATCTAATTAGCCAGATATTTAATTAAACAAAATATAATCTTTTTTAGACGATTTTCGCATGTCGATAAAATATACTAATTATATACACAAATATGTAAAATATGAATATTGTGTAAAAATTAAAATAAGTAACAAAACTTACTTAAAATAACCTGCAATCTCATTTTAAATTTTTTTTCTTTTATAAAAACTAATTATTTTTAGATCGTTTAAAATTGAAGAAGCTCGATGATTAATCTATATTGGGGAGGGTCAAACTTGGGTGTCAACAGACGGGGACCACGGTCCGTTGACCTGCCCGTGGACTCAGCCCCTTCCTAGCGGAGGTGGACCACGGAGCCCTTCATGGGCCGTGGACCACCTCACAGGCCGTACTGGCACTCGTGAGAGCCAGGCAAAGTCTACCGGGCCCAGACGTCAGACCACAGGACCATTCACAGGCCGTGGTCCTGACGACAAGCCGTGGTGGCGCCTGTGGAAACCGACCCAGAAACCAACACCTACTGGACCAAGGACCACGACCGACTTGACGGACCATGGTCCCTTTGACGGTCTGCAGAGGGTCCCGTGGTCAGCCTCATCAGGTTTTTAAGTAGGGTCATTTTGGTCTTTTCCCTATGCATTGGACCCCTAAACTACGTAGTTTTTGTCAGTTTTAGCCTAGAAACTAAATTAGGACCTAACCTAATCAATCATTCACCAAAAAATCATCGATCTTAGAGTAAAACAAGAGGAAAAGTCGAGTAGCCCTTGTCCAAGAACGCATCAAGGTTTCGTCAGTTCCAGCCCCAAAATCAAAAGATTTCTCCGTGACATTCGTCACCAGGTATGTGGGATTTCACTAGTGGGTTCCTTTCACCCATTAGGTCCCTAGAATTTAGTCAGATTCTTGATTCCCTCCATATTATCTAGACCTAGGGTTTCTAGAATTTCAGCAGATTACTATGGTTTAGTTATTTTAACGTTCCTAATCAGATTATCATGTCTTAGTATTGTGTTTGCGTTGATTCTTGCATAAACTTAGAACCCTAGTTATGTAGTTCTTCCTAGTTCATGAATTACATTATCTAGGAAAGATAAACAGATCTACGTGCCTCCGTTTTCGAATGTTTCATTATCAGAAATAAATGTTGCATTTTCAGATTTTGCATGTCAGATTATTGAGCTATCCAGTTTACTTCAGTATGTTATAATTTACACATATTCAGTTGGGAGTAGGCTTTATACCGAGTTGGACTAGGGTTAGTCACCCTCAAGTCCCAGAACTACGTGCCCCCATAGGTTATAAGTCCCCTCTGTGGGCATCAGATTAGTGATCACGCCAATCATGCCTATTTACCTCTGGCAGGGTATATTGGGTCCTCTCGATGGGGCATATACATCAGACTCCATATTTAGCTCATGTGGTTTTATGTAGGTTATTAGTAGCTCCCACAGTCAGATTCTATTGCATTGACCAGGTTATCAGTTACAGTTCAGTATTCAGTTTCAGCATGTTATAAAACATGGTCATTGCATTCAGTTACTTCATGTTCAGTATTCTTAGTATAGTATTATATGCTTATCTTATATCATTGCTCAGTTATATGCTTCGTTCAGTTATTTATATTGTTCAACTTTATTCTATCCCGCATGTTCAATACCTTTCAAGTACTGAAGCATACTCTGCGCTACATCTTCTCGTGATGTAGATTCAGACCCTCAATATTCAGATCACGCATAGATCGGTTCCCGATCTCTAATTCAGCAGCATCAATGGTGAGTCCTCATTCTTCGAGGACGTTTGACATGATTATCTTTCTTTATTTTCAGTATCTAGTTTCAGTTTTTGCTAGATTTAGTTGGGGCATGTCCCAGTATCTCTAGCCAGTAGAGGCTCTATTTCAGACATAGTTAGATTCAGTTTTAGCTTTGGAGTTTGATATTTCAGTTGTCATTAAAATCAGTTATATTTATATTCAGACTTAGAATGAGTATTCCCCATCATTTCATTTTATGATATATTTCTAGCTTCCGCATAATATGACTATTATGTTGAAAATCTTTAAGTATGCTTATGATATACCAGCAGGGTTAGCTTGGGGTCACTCATGATCCTAGGTCCCATGTCCGCATCTTGGGGTAGCTTCGGGGCGTGACAAAAGTCCCCTATCTAATTCTTATACAAAACATATCTATAATTAATCTCAACATAAAATTTGCAAAAGAGATAAAGTATTTAGTGGTGGGGGTCAGGGGGTAGGCATCATTTCTTTTATAAATAAGTGGTTACACGTAGGGTGCTAAAATTTATTAACAAAAACAAATAATTTAAAAGTATTTTTACATAAAAAGGACAAATGACGGAAATAAATAAAGGGATAATTCAAAGTTATGTTCTAGGAAGAACATTTTAGGGATTACAAAAACATAGAATAGGTAAAATGGTAAAGTGATTGGTCAAATTAAAAGTTCTTACAAGCTATAAAACCATAAATTAAAAATGACCAACTTATGGTTGATTTCGCATTATAAGAACTTGAGTTATAAACACTTTTAGTGTTTCCCAACTATATGATAAGATTAAAAAATATGCTTATGAACTAGTTTGAACCACTTATAAACTAGAAAATTAACATAATACCTTCTTTATATCAAAGTAGCTTATTGGGTACTAGATATAACCAAGAGTCTCTTTCTGTAATAATTGTGTGTAATTACATGCACACACCTAATTATGTATAGGCAAAAAAAATGAAATTTACAGTCTAGAGTCTAGACATATTGACATTGCTTAACTATAAGAAGGGTAGAGATACTCATGTAATGATGAACCACACACTTATGATTAGTTAACTTGTGATATATCATAGAAGAGAAATGAGTCTTGAAGCTAGAAAATTGATTTTTGAGATAAATATCAAATGTGATGGAGATGTGTTCCATGAAATGATTAGGTATGAACCACATCATATCTCCAGCATATGCTCCGATAAGATACACAATGTGGATATTTGTTATGAACCAACTTCGGCCTAATATAGATACCTATACGGATGCCACATAACTAGGTATTGGGCCAAAAAAGCAGCAAAATTAGAAGGCATTCACAAAGATTGATTTGGGACCCAGGCCCAATTAACAACTAATTAAAAGAACGACGGATGAGAAAGAACGGTTTATGCAAATTGTTGAGAAATTTGTCTAGTCCTCTCATCCCCTTTCTCTGAGTCTATCTCTCATCTCCTTCTATTATCTTCTACAATAGTTTTCTTTGTTAGTTTCATTTTCTGTATAACTTCGAATTTAGTGATTATAATATTTGAATGTTTCTATTGTGAAATTGAGTTTGTTTCATTGGTGCTTTCATCCAGAGGTTTCTCTAATGGAGGACCAAAAAGTACTCAAGATTTTCGTTGATGATTCAATTCGTGATTCAATCAAAGAAATGAAGGATTCTATCTCTAAAGATCTCGCTAAATTTCGTTCCGTGCTGCTGGAGGCTTTGGGGGAAAATGTTACAACCTCTTTTCAACCCCCAAACACAATTATGGATGCTAAATTATGGCAGTTTCGAGATGAGAAACTGGAGACTTAGATAGTCCAAGAAGAGCATTATTTTGATTTCTACAATATTGAGGAAGATCAAAAGCTTACCGTGGTGTCATTCTACCTTGATGGTGAAGCATTAGACTGGTACCGATGGTTATTTAGGAACAATCAGTTAATTGACTGGCCATATTTTGCTGCTAAGGTGAGAATTCGATTTAAACCAAAAGAACTTGAGTCTGTGAGAGGGAGATTCACTAATCTTGGGCAAGTAAACTACTTGAATGAGTACCAAAACCAAAACCGTTGTGAGGATATGTTGTCACGCTTCCATGAGAAATATGTATTTTCCCCGGGCAACACATTTGTTCATCCACAAGGGAGCAACATAACCAACTCACTTTTGCCACAACATTATGCTGACCAATCAGAATTCCAAAGTAATGCAGGTTAGGTGTTTGATAAATTTCCTGATAGGTCTAAAGGTGAAATACTAGAACCACACAAGGTGCGTACGATGACCAAATAAACTATTGAAACACATTTTCCTACTGATCTTGAACATCCTATTTCCCCGTGTGATGTGGCCAATAACTACGCTGTTATTGTTGAAAATAAAGACAAAAACGAGGTAGAGACTTCACTTATCATTCCTATAAAAGATAATGTGATTGTCGAGTTTTACCCATGCCTATTCGCCCAACTCTATTTGCCCTTGATGCCTGATGATTTTGGGGATCTAGCATTGTGTGTGAGCTTGAAAAATGGCTTAACCCCTTGCTATTGGTTTGACACTGGGCAACATACTTCTCGGCCCAAACACAACTTGGGAATGGGTTTCTCACAATTTGCTACTCAAAAGTCCGGTGAGCCACATCCAAGGGTTCTTGGTATCAAGATATTGGAGTGGCTAGTGGGGAACCAGTTGAGGGCTGCACGAAGGCAGAACAAATGGATGATGTTGAGTTCTACTTCTTATTTTGTGTGCAATAATTTCATGAAGGATCTATACATCCTTTCTCCAAACACCAATTTTGGCTGGAGCATGACTCTTTAATCTTATTCATATTTCTCACCAGGTTTTATTGTTTCTTTCACCTTTGAAAATCATCCTTTTGACCCTGGTATACATGATATTACTCTATCCTGTGGTGCCAATGAGAATATGTTTCCAAATAGTAGTTTTGTTTCTACTTATTTTTTCATAGTTACATTGTGGAATGAACAAATTTATGGTATTGGGCGGAAACATGTAGGCACTGATGCATCAGTACATTTTTATAGTTCCTTGGAGTTTCTCTTAGCACTCAATCATGTCAGTCTAGTGCAACATCTATGGCAAAGGCAGTGGAATGCACTAATTGAACACATTGGTCCAGATTGGGTCATGTATTCTCCTTTTGAGTATGCAACCGTTGTTACATGTGCGAATACACAACTTATTGGTGCTAAAGTTTACACTACAATTCATGTGTTTGGAAAGAACTTTTTTGCACTAGGGAGTTTCGGTAATGACCAGACCATATTCTATGTTGTTTCCAAGTTGGTGGTTGTTGCAAGAATTGTTCAAGATCACATACTATTTTTTTCCAAAATCACAAAGTTTCTCTTGACTACAATTGGTGGGGAGCGCTATACTAATATTGTTCTTGACTCGAACCTTGAGGACAAGGTTCTTATTGAGGATGTGAGTATTGTTATGAACCGACTTCGGCATAATATCGATACCTATATGGATGCCACACAACTAGGTATTGGACCGAAAAGAAGAATCAAAATTAGAAGGCCTTCACAAAGATTGATTTGGGACCCAGACACAATTAACAACTAATTAAAAGGACGACGGATGAGAAAGAACGATTTATGCAAATTGTTGAGAAAATTGTCTAGTCCTCTCATCCCCTTTCTCTGAGTCTGTCTCTCATCTCCTTCTATTATCTTCTACAATAGTTTTCTTTGTTAGTTTTATTTTCTGTATAACTTTGAATTTAGTGATTATAATATTTGAATGTTTCTATTGTGAAATTGAGTTTGTTTCAATATTCATGAAGGTGAATTGGGCACTATTGGCTCTGTTAAGTCCTGGAAACTCATACATGGTAAACTTGTATTATATCTGGTTTCAATATTTATTAGTTGACATCTAACTCAAACTGATCCATTCATTATTTTGATCCATTCATTATTTAAATCCAATATTTTTTATTGATTCAAACTGTTTTAACCCATTCAGATTCAATTCAATTCAATCGATCATTTAAAAAGCAAA